>JAYESA010000007.1:88920942-89188442 GCA_036927795.1 Iris macrosiphon
GCCACTGTCGCTATAAACTATCGCTAAAACTCCCTCCACACCCTCTTATATATATATATATATATATATATATATATATATATATATATATATATATATATATATAACACTAATATATTATACATAATATATAATACTACTATATATAACTTACCACTATATAAAATATATGTAAACATACATACACCTCTACATACATATATATGTACATAATAACTACATATGACATAACATACATATATATAGTATCATATATATATATAACAACACATATACGTATACGTATATATAATCATACACAATATATATATATATATATATATATATATATATATATATATATATATATATACATAACTTATACATATATATATATATACAACAATATATAATAGATCTTACATATATAGGAGAATAGCTACATAAATATATATATATATATATATATATATATATATATATATATATATATATATATATATATATATATATACACACACACACACACATAGGTAAAATAGATACATAGATCTATGCACATTAATACATAAATATATATACACAACAATATATATATACATATATATAATTTCATATCACCATGACTAAGAACAATTTAGAAATAGATCTAAAATTAAATTGCACGAACACATGGAGCGAATCACACCCGCATCTCACTAGATCTAGGATACGTTTGCGACAAGAGTCCACCACACATCCAAACGTACCCCGAAGGACACGAACAAGTCTAACATATTATTTGTGAACAATACAAAGAGTCAAACACAAATCTACGTGTCATTGTCAAAATATGACATGTTCAAAGTCCCATGTCGGAGAAAAAACTCCCAAATCAACATGTATCACCAAATTATTGGGATACGACCTACACGTAACCAATTGTGGATACGACACTAGTCCTAAACACATAAGTACATGCCAAATTGATCTATAGGACCAATTGATATATACAACAAATGTCAATCTTGGAATTCCCTCAAAATTGACACAAAAAATACCATAACTTTCATAATAGGCCTCCTATGAACACAAAACCAAATCCTATGGGTAGCCTATACATATGGATTGATTTTTTATGGTTAAATCTCAAATTTAGAACCTAAATTAAGGGGAAATTGAATTTTACCTATTGGAAGATGGATTCCCAATAAAACCTCCAAATGTGATAAAATTGGCCTCCAACTTGTAGATCCTTGTTCCTCTTTGTAGATCCTTACTTCCTTCTTCTAGATCCTTGCTCCACTAGCCTCTAATGGTGTTTTGGGAAGGGATTAGAATGAAATTTGGTAGGTAAAATGATGTGTAATGAAGGAAGTTGGTTGAGGGAAATTCTAGATCTAGTTTTCAAATGAAAAGAGGAGAAAGAAACTTTTCCCCCTCTTTAAATATAGGCCAGCCCCCTCTACCCCTTCCTTAAGCTACTATGTAATGTCTATTATACCCCTTGGGGCCTCTCATAAAGAAATAATTAAGGAGGGAATCTTCTAGTCTAATGGTTTAATTAAATTAATCATCCTCCAAATCACTGGGCTTTCTAATTGGGCTCAAATCTAACAATTAATACATGTTGGTCCATGAGTCTAACTGAACTAGTTAGGTCCACTAACATAAGTCCAAAATAAATAAATAACATCTAACAACAATTAAATATTACAACAAATAATTATTTAATATGCAAAATATTTAATTAATTATGAAATTACTAAAATACCCTTTCCTAGAAAATATGGTAGTGACAAGTCTACCCTCCTTAAAATAATTTTGTCCTCGAAATTCAAAGACGAAAACTACCCCTAGAAAATAACATAACATAACAATGAACAAAACTAAAGAACAGAACTAACTTTGAAAGTACATACCTAAAGGCACAAACAAATATGGATAACACTCTCTCATTTCATCCTCTGTCTCCCAGGTAGACTCCCCAGAGAGTGATGCCTCCATGTTATGCATACCAAAGGAATAGTTTGGTTTCTCAGCACCTTCTCTCTCCAATCCAGAATCTCAACTGGATGCTCTGGATAGATAAGAGTAGGGCCCACCTCTATCTCTGAGTGATCCAATATATTACTAGGATCTGCCATGTACCGTCTCAACTATGACACGTAAAATACGTTGTGCACTCCCTCTAATACAGGTGGCAAGTCTAGTCTATACGCAACTGCACCGACCCTTTCTAGAATAGTGAAAGGTCTGATAAATCGCGGACTAAGCTTCCCGCCTCCACCGAAGCGAATCGTGCCTCGTGTCAGAGAAATCTTCAGAAACACCAAACCACCCATCTAGAACAAAATACCACCTTAAGAACTTAATCTATAACAAACAACCACTAACAAGCGCAAAACAAAAATCTAAACTATACCTTGAACTCCAAAGGTCTCCGGTGGCTATCGGCCCAATACCGTTGTCTGTCCTACACCACACGAAGTCTGTCTCTGATCAACTAAACCTTCTCCGCTGCATCCACAACCATCTCTAGCCCAAGCAAAACTCTCTCTCCAACATTGTCCCAAGACAAGGGAGTACGACATCTCCGACTTTACAGAGCTTCAAAAGGTGACATCTTTATACTAGCCTGGTAACTGTTGTTATAAGCAAACTCTATCAAATGGAGATGGTCCTCCCAAGAAACCCCAAAATCTAGTACACAAGTACGCAACATATTCTAATGAGTCTGAATAGTCCTCTCTGTCTGCCCATCTGTCTGGGAATGATATGCAGTACTAAATTTGAGCTGAGTGCCCAAACTCGCCTGCAAACTCCTCCAGAAATAAGAAGTAAAACGACTATCCCAATCCGAGACTTTGCTGACGAAAACTCCATGTATCCTGACGATCTGCCTCACATACATCTCTGTCAGCTTCTCCATAGACAAACCCACCTTAAAAGGCAAAAAGTGGGCTGACTTGGTCAACCCGTCAACGATGATGACCCAAATCACGTCTTTCCCTCCTGGAGATCGTGGAAGTCCGGACAGAAAATCCATAGTAATGTGTTTCCACTTCCACTCTGGAATGGGTAATGGTTGAAGTAAACCTCCTGGCCTCTGTCTCTCGGCTTTCACCTGCTGGGATACGACCAACATGTACCCTATATAAAATATATGTAAACATACATACATACACCTCCACATACATATATATGTACATAATAATTACATATGACATAACATACATATATATAGTAACATATATCTATAACAATACATATACGTATACGTATATATAATCATACACAATATATATACATATATGATATAAGTATATATATATATATATGTGTGTGTGTGTGTGTGTGTGTGTGTGTGTGTGTGTGTGTGTGTGTGTGTGTGTGTGTGTGTGTACTACAATATATAATAGATCTTACATGTGTAGAAGTGTAGAAGAATAGCTACAGAAATATATATATATATACACAAAGGTAAAATAGATACTTAGATCTATGACACATTAATACATAAATATATATACACAACAATATATATATATATACATATATATAATTTTACATCACCATGACTAAGAACAATCTAAAATTAAATTGCACAAACATATGGAGCGTAGCACACCCGTATCCCACTAGATCTAGGATACGCTTGCGACACGAGTCCACCACACATCCAAACGTACCCTGAAGGACACGAAAAAGTCTAATATATTATTTATGAACAATACGAAGAGTTAAATACAAATCTACGTATCCGTGTCAAAATGTGAAATGTTCAAAGTCCCGTGTCGGAGAAAAACTCTAAAATCAAAACGTATCATCAAATTATTGGGATACAACCAACATATATCCTATTATGGATACGACACTAGCCTCAAACACACAAGCACAATCCAAATTGATCTATAGGACCAATTGACACACACAACAAATGTCAATCTTGGAATTCCCCTAAAATTGACACAAAAAGTACCATAACTTTCACAATAGGCCTCATATGAACACAAAATCAAATCCTATGGGTAGCCTATGCATATGGGTTGATTTCTCTTGGTTAAATCTTAGATTTAGAACCTAAATTAAGGGGGAAAACTAAATTATACCTATTGGGAGATGGATTCCTAATAAAACCTCCAAATATGATGAAATTGGCCTCCAACTTGTAGATCCTTGCTCATCTTTGTAGATCCTTGCTTTCTTCTTCTAGATCCTTGCTCCACTAGCCTCCAATGGTGATTTGGGAAGGAATTGGGATAAAATTTGGTAAGAAAAATGATATGGAATGAAGGAATTTGGTTGAGAGAAATTCTAGATCTAATTTTCAAATGAAAAAAGGAGAGAGCAACTTTCCTCCCTCTTTAAATATAGGTCGGCCCCCTCTATCCCTTCCTCAAGCTATTACATAATGTCCATTATACCCCTTGGGGACTCTCATGAAGAAATAATTAATGAGGGAAGCTTCTAGTCTAATAGTTTAATTAAATTAATTATCCTCCTAATCAATGGGCTTTCTAATTGGGCTCAAATCTAACAATTAATACATGTTGGTCCATGAGTCTAACTAAACTAGTTAGGTCCACTAACACAAGTCCAAAATAAATAACTAACATCTAATAATAATTAAATAATACAATAAATAATTATTTAACATGCAAAATATTTAACTAATTATGAAATTACTAAAATACCATTTCCTAGAAAATGTGGTAGTGACATGAAGGCTGTCTATTGGGAGACCAAGACGGGTCTCGATAAAGAACTCAAGAAGCTGGAATTCCAATGTACCGAGTTGGACGTAGACGAGGCGGCTTGCCTTTCTCTAGAAGATAGGTTTTTCTATACCGGTGTTGAGATCCAGGAGAAGATTGCACAACTCCAGGCCAACCTCAAGATCCTGGAGGGTCATGTTAATGAGGCCAGCCAAGAGTGGAAGGTTATCCGCACACAATCTCTCACTGTGGCCTAGTCTTTTGCTACCCTTAAAGAGACTTTGAAGAGACTGGAGGAGATGCACCAGTCTTACGCTCACCTTGATAATCCCGCTGATGTGGCTCAAGAAGCTGAGCGTCGGGTCAGAACTCAGATTGATACCAAAGTTGCCCGTCTCCGAGGATGCTTAGAAGAGTTGTGAACTGATCAGTAGCATCTGTGGTTGTTTCTTCCTTCCCCCATTTTCTTTTATTTTGATTGAGGCATTAGTAAGTCTTCAAATGTAGTTTGCTTTTAGTTCCCCGTTGTGAAGAAATAAAAAGCTTTTCCCCTTTTATTGGAATTATCTGTGTGAACTTTGGGTATTGTACTAAAGGTAATATGGAGAATATTTGATGGATCTATTACTTATTGCATACTGGAGTGCAAGTAATAAGTTCGAAATAAAATCCTGCCAGAGGTAATTTGGATATGGCAGGTTTTGTGGACTTAACACCGTTGGTGTATCTAGAGTTAAGTACGGGTGATAAGTTTAGATGACGACTGATGATAGTTGTCACGACCAGCACCCAGTGTAGGGATACGAGTAGTGAACAACATCCAGCCTATGCCGCAGCATCGGTGGTAGAACGTTGTTTGGGTAAACTATCTATCTAGTAATCAAGATATAATAATGCCACTAATGAAATATAAATACTCAATCACAGATCAATAAGATGGAACAATTGCACCAATATGATATAAAGAACTGAAGAGTCAAATATAACTCACGAGACAAAGTAATATCCAATGAGTCATCTAATAAGAGGAAATACTAATATCAAATGCTGAAGACAAATCCACTACAAAACCTATCTACTGAGCTACAAGTACTGGATCGTTAGTCTCCACCGGGATGAGACCATCCCGAGCCAAAGTCTCTAGCTCTAAGCCAACTATGTCCTGAGGCCCATAGTGAGTGGAATACCACTCCTCAGTGTCATATGGAAAAAATATATCCAGTCAGGAAAGGAGCAAAGATACCTCTAACAGCAGTTTCAATGAATAATAAAAACTATGTAACAGTAAATAGAGTAAAATATACAAGATACAAGATACAAGATACAAGTATAAGAGATATACAAAGTAGGAATACTGGAATTTAATACAAAAAATGGGCATCATAGAAATGAGCAAGAATACTACTACTATGTGAGTGAGTACCAGCTTCAACAAGTGATCGGCTTAAAAACTTGCATAAGGATTAAGGCCTGGTTAATAATACGTACGGTATATGATCAACACTCATAATGACATGTACAAGGAGGGTATGATTATATATCTACACTAACACTCCTCGCCCGCACTGGTATAGTGGATCCAACCATGGTACGTTATGACACAGGATTTACTGGGTAGGTAGCTAGTCTCCCCAAGAATCAATGTATGTACATGTACAAAAAAAATAAGGAACAAGACTTGCACAAGATACACCATAAATACCAAGGAATAATATCTCATGAAGAGATTCAGATATACCAATCTGTGTAACCATCGTATCAAGAAATCAGTGATATCTACACTAAATATGAGAAATATAGGGGATATCATAAATGGAAAACTATCAGAGAAAGTACTTGCCAAGAATCTGGTAAACAGTATCAAAGATGTCCAGAACGGTGCCTCGGAGACCTAAATATGGAATATTATATCAATACAAGGTTTTCGAATGAATACAAGTTAACTAGTCTAATTCTATGTCATTAAGCCATTTCTAGGTCAAAACAGTCAAGCTAGGTCAACTCTAGGTCAAACTAGCTATTTCTAGGTTGTATGAGTCCATCTCTAAGATATTGGATCCATATGCTATGTATCTAAGCTATACTAGCTATATTATCTAAGTCATACTAACTAATACTATACTATACTATACTATACTATACTATACTATACTAGGTAATAGAGATACTAATATCATATATGATATATATGTATATAATGTACTATATTATCAACTAATGTCTTGGCCCAAAACCCCTTTACCTTGCTATATCCTAACTATTAACTTAGTATATTAACATTACCTTAATATTACCTCAAGGTAATACCAATACCTTATTAACTCCAATACCTTAGTATCAAACTAGATCTTAACTTAATATCCTAGTATCAATATGATAACTAATGCCTTACAACCAAGGTATTCTAATACATTACCTAACTATGACCCTTCAATACCTGAGTATCTAACTAGCACTAATATCTACTTACCTCACCTTACTACTCAGATATAGCCACTGTATCCAAATATCCCAAAAGAAACACTATACAGTGCTTCCCACACTGTTGTGTTCGAGCACAGTACAAACCCTCAACCTGAGCCTCTCCCCCATTGCCTCTGGGCATTAATACACCTATCCAGGCACTAATTGCACTTGCCCATACTACTGAACACCCTCAATTGTCTGATACACAAGACATTGTATCATAAGGCTGTTGACTGTTCTTAAACTAGCAGTTTGCTGCTACTACTGCTGCTATATAGCTAATCAGTGCACACACTGCACTGATAAGCATCTACCTTATTCTAATATTATATTCACACATCCACATCTTTAAAACATAATACCTACATTGATGTGTTGCACACCTCCGCCCCCACCATCACCATTCGAGCCCCCTATATCACTGCACACGACAAACCTCCAAATGCAGTCCAAAAACCTGACTCCCCTTACTGCTCTTGACACCAACTTGTTGTGCACATCATGCACAACCCTGAGCAGAACCCTAATCGACTGATACATATTATTGTCCAACACAAATGTATATTGTGTACCCGACCCAAGTATCTCCCCCTTTAATCCCTACCTCCAACTGATGTATACTTCTAAAACAGTCCCCCCATCAGTCCATAACAGTCCCAAACCTGATCATAAGACTGAATACTACTAAATATAAATCTATACACCTAGTATATATATATATACATTAACACAATTTAGATTAGATATAAATTACACTAGAAAAGAGTAGAATTTATTCCATCAAACACGTGGAGTGCACCGCACTTGTATCACACCCAATCTATGATACACTTGTGATACGGCTCCACCACACCACCAAACATATCCTGAAGAATACGAGCAAGTCTAGAATCATAATTAGAAGCAACACAAAGTGTTAGCTACTCATCTACATGCTCGTGTTAAAATGTGACATACTCAAACCCTCGTGTCGGAAGAAAACTCCTAAATCAACTCGTATCGCCAAATGGTCGTGATACGGCCTAAACATATCCAATTGTGGACACGATACTAGTCTCACACAAACAAACACATGTCAATTTAGTCTAATTGACTTATTGACATATATATGATGTGCCAAACTCAAAATTCCCCCAAAATTGGCATAAAATACACCATAACTTCCTTTATATGCCTCATACGAACCTAATTCCACTTCCTATGGGTAGCCTTAGTACATGGAAGGGTTTTTAATGATTAAACTACAGGTTTATAGTCTAATTAGAGAAAAAACTGAATTGTACCTATTGGGAGATGGATTCCCAATGCAAGTCTCCAATTGAGTGTCAAGTGCCTTCAACTTGTGCTCATTTCTCTTTCTTGTAGATCCTTGCCTCCTTCTTATTTCAATAGTCTCCAATGGTGAGTAGAGAAGGAATTATAAGAGAATTTGGGTAGGGATTGGTGTAGGGATAAAAGAATTTGAAAGAAAAAAAATCTAGATCTAGAATTAAAATGAATGGATGAAAAGAGAGAGAGAGATAGAGAAAGAGAGAGAGAGAGTGGAGAGGGAGAGTCTCTCTCCTCCCCCTTGTGGCCGGCCTTGTCCCTACTCCAAGTTACTATGAAAAGTCTAAAATACTCCTTGGGGCTTGTCATGAAGGAATTAATTAAGAAAGGAAGGTTCTAATCTAATTGGTTTAACTAATTAAGTCATCCTCCTAATGAATGGTTAACTATTGGGCTTGTTTGTTGGCTCAAATCTAGCTAGAATTAAGGTTGGTCTATGAGTCTATTCTAATCTATTTAAATCCACTAACACAAGTCCAAAATCAAATATATCATCTAATAATAATTAAATAATACAATAAATAAATATTCAAACAAAACAAATTATGAAATAACCAAAATACCCTTCCTAGAAAATATAGTAGTAACAAGTCTAACCCCCTTAAAATAATTTATTCCTCAAAATTCAAAGATGAAACTACCCTCAGAAAATAGAACAAAACAAGGAAAGAACATACCTCAAAGTACAAACAAATATGGGTAAAGCTCTCGCATTTCATCCTCCCTCCCTCGGGTAGACTCACCCGAAGAGTGATGCCTCTATGCGACGTATGCCAAGGGAATGGTCTGGTTTCTCAGCACCTTCTCTCTCCGATCCAGAATCTCAACTGGATGCTCTGGATAGCTAGGAGTAGGGCCTACCTTTATCTCCGAGTGATCCAATACTTGACTAGGATCCGCCACGTACCTTCTCAACTGTGATACATAAAACATGTTGTGCACTCCCTCCAATGAAGGTGGCAAGTCTAGTCTGTAAGCAACTCCAGTGACCCTCTCGATAATAGTGAAGGGTCCGATGAATCGTGGACTAAGCTTCTTGCCTCCACCGAAGTGAATCGTGCCTCATATCGGAGAAATCCTCAGAAATACCAGACCATCAACCTAGAACAAAACACAATCTTAAGAACTTAATCTATAAAAAACAACCAATATCAACACAAAATAAAAATTTAAAACTATACCTCAAACTCCAAAGGTCTCTGGTGGCTATCGGCCCAATGCCGTTGTCTGTCCTGCGCCACTCAAAGTCTGTCTCTGATAAACTTAACCTTCTCTGCTCTATCCACAACTATCTCTAACCCTAACAAAGCTCTCTCTCCAACATTATCCCATGACAAGGGAGTATGACATCTCTGATCATATAGAGCCTCAAATGGTGACATCTCTATACTAGCCTGGTAGCTGTTATTATAAGCAAACTGTACAAAATAGAGATGGTCCTCCCAAGATCCTCCGAAATCTAGTACATAGGTATGCATCATATCCTCGAGAGTCTGAATGGTCCTCTTTGACTGCCCATCTGTTTGGGGGTGATAAGAAGTACTGAACTTGAGCTGGGTGCCCAAACTCACCTGCAAACTCCTCCAGAAATAAGAAGTAAAACGAATATCCAAATCCAAGACTATGCTGACGGGAACCCCATGTATCCTGATGATCTGTCTCACATAAATCTCTGTCATCTTCTCCGTAGACTAACCCACCTTGAAAGGCAAAAAGTAGGCCGACTTGGTCAACTTGTCAATGATAAACCAAATCGCTTCTTTCCCTTCTGGAGATCGTGGAAGTCTGGACATAAAATCGATAGTAATGTACTCTCACTTCCACTCTGGAATGGGTAATGGCTGAAGTAATCCACCTAGCATCTGTTTTTCGGCTTTCACCTGCCGGCACACTAAGCATCTTGATACAAACTGTGCCACCTCCCTCTTCATGCCATACCACCAAACACTCTCTCGTATATCCTGATACATCTTGTTGGCATCTGGATGCATGGAATACTGAGAGTGATGTGCTTCATGCAATACTTCCTCACACAACTCCCCACTAGGCACACATAATCTACAACCATACCGCAAAGAACCATCCTCAGCAGTGGTGAAATCATCCTCCAATCCTGCTCTCACCTGAGATCTGATGCTCCTCAGAGATACATCCTAATACTGGGCTTCATTGATCTTGTCCATCAACTCTGAGTGTATTTGTAACCCCCATATATACATAGAAAAACTAGGGACTATCACCTCAATGCCTAAGCTTTCCAGATCCTCTAACAAATATCGGTTTCGCGTCAAAAACATCGCTACCGGGTATCTGCTAAAGGCATCGGCAACTACATTAGCTTTTCCCGGATGATACTATAAAGATATGTTAAGATCCTTTATCAGTTCTAGCCACCGACGTTGCATTATGTTCAATTCCTTCTGAGTGAAAATGTACTTCAACTCTTGTGGTCTGTGATGATCTCCACACGCTCTCCGTACAAATAGTGTTTCCATAACTTTAAGGCAAAGATGATTGCTGCCAACTCCAAATTGTGGGTAGGATAGTTCTTCTCATGAAGACGCAACTGCTTGAATGCATAGGCAATCACTTTCCTATTATGCTGAAGAACACAACCCAGCCCTTTCTCCGATGCATCACTATAAATAGTGAAACCTCCAGACCCTGATGGCTACGTCAAAATAGGAGCAGACGTCAACCTCGTCTTCAATTCCTTAAAAGTTGCTTGGCACTCCTCTGTCCAAACAAACTCTGTGTCCTTCTTGGTGAGTCTAGTCATCAGCTCAACAATCCTCAAAAAATCTTGCACAAACTTCCTGTAGTAGCCTGCTAGACCCAAGAAACTTCTGATCTCTGCCACTGAACTCGGGGTCTTCCAAGATTTCACTGTTGCAATCTTCTTTGGATCCACTGAAATCCTATCACTAATCATAACATGTCCTAAGAACTCCACCTTGTCCAGGAATAACTCATACTTGGACAGCTTCCCAAACAGCTTCTCCTTCCTCAGTACATCCAATGTAATCCGCAGATGCTACTCGTGCTCCTCTGGTATCTTCGAATATATGAGTATGTCATCGATGAACACCACCACGAACTTGTCAAGGTACTGGTGGAACACCTTATTCATAAAATTCATAAATACAGCAGGGGCATTAGTCAACCCAAATGGTATCACCATGAACTCATACTGGCCATACCGAGTCCTAAAATCAGTCTTCGAAATATCCTCTGTCTTCACTTTCACCTGGTGGTAGCCTGATCTCAAGTCTATCTTGGAAAATACCTTGGCGCTACTCAACTGATCGAACAGTTCATCAAAATATGGCAACAGGTATTTATTCTGGATAGTAAGATTATTTAATACCCTATAATCGATGTACATGCGCACCGATCCATCCTTCTTCGGTACAAACAATACTAGGGCACCCCACGAAGAATAACTGGATCTGATAAATCCCTTATCATGTAGTTTATCCACTTGCTTCTTCAGCTTGACCAGATCGCAGTTGTTCACTCTATAGACATGCTGTAAAATTGGCACTGCATCTGGCACCAAGTCTATAGAGAACTCAATATCTCGATATGTCGGCAATCCTAGTAATTTCTCAGAAAATGCATCCAAGAACTCTGCTATCAAAGGATGCGACAACTCCTTATCTTCCACCATAGCTCCACAGATAATGCCTTCTCTCTGCTCTACAGCTCCTCTAGCAAACTCAAACTCTGGCTCTCCTAGCAGGCTAAACAAAACTCTACCTTCTCTTCAATCTATACTAGCATGGTGTCTACTTAACCAATCTTCCCGAGTATAATATTATAGATCAGAAGTGGCATTACAAGTAGACACCCACCCAGCTCCCAGCCTCCCAGAGTAACTCTTCGATCCTTACAAATATCACTAACCAGGATAATGCCTCCACCGGTCATGATCTTGCAAGTCCTAAGCAAAGGCTCATCTACCAAATGATATTTCAAAGCAAAAGAAACAGATACAAAACTATGGAAAGCACCACTATCAAATAATGCTATAGATGGAATAGAATCAAGAAGAACAGAACCTGTGATGACATATCTGGTGGGCTCGGCATCCTCGACCGTCATAACAAACGCTCGTCCCTGAGGTGCACCCCTTTGATGCTGGTGCTGGGTATAACGCTGATGCTGGTCAGAAGCGGTGGTCCCCTCGATTATACTGCAAGTAGCCTTGCTTGTGTTCTCAGAGCTGGAGCTTATCCCTGAACTATACGACGAGGGTTGGAAGGACAATCCCTCAGATAATGCCCCTCGGCACCATAATACAGACAAACTCTCAACCTCTTCCTACAAACTTTTCAGATATAGCCGGGCTTCTTACAAAAATAGTAGAAAGCTTGTTGTGACTGTCTTTGCTGCTACTGTGGTGCCTAGTGAACCGGCACCCTAGGTAGAGTCTGGTGCTGTTGTGGCTGCTGAAAAGTCCTAGACTAGAAATGAGGATGCTTAGCAGTCCTTGTGCTGCTACTAGCCCCAAGAAGAGAATTGTGATCTCTTTTGGATTTCAAGCCCAACTCCCGCTCAACCTTGCGTGCCTCGGCAAGTATCTCTGAATACGTCTCATAGAAAGACGAAATAAGGATCTTCACTTTCCAGTTCAAACCCTTACGGAAGCGGATAGCCCGAACCTCTGGCTCCCTCACCATATACTTCATAAATTGGCTCAACCTACCAAACTCTGTGACGTACTCCTCTACGAACATGCACTCCTGAGTAAGGCCTTCAAACTGCCTTCCCAAGTCTATTGTATCAACCCGAGCGAAGAAATTTCTCTTGAAGAGGTCCTTGAACACCTACTAAGACTACCCCGCATCAGCAAGAAGTGGCTCATTCCTAAACCAAGTGTGGGCGATGTCGAACAGCTGAAGTCCTACTGCCTCAACCTTCAGATCCTCAGCAAGATAGGATACCCTCATGAGATGCTCGATATCCTCGAGCCAATTATCAGCGTAGACGATACCCTCGATTCCCTTGAAGACTTGAGGTTCCAGCTTCCTAAAGTCCTGAATATTACCCGGCGAAGCTGGATAACCTGCAAAGCAACCTGCTGCTGTACCGGAGCTCCTCTCTCTACTACAATAAGGGAAATCTGATGAGAACTCTCAATACCCTGCCGTAACACGTCGGTCTGCCTCTGGTGAGCCTCTGAATAGACCCTCCGAGCCTCCATTATCTCGCAAAATAATGCGAACACCTGAGTCGCATCTATCGGCACGGAAGGTGGAGGTGGAAGTCCCTCAGACACAGATGGAACAGTCCTCTGTGCTGGAGGTGGACCCCCGAGCGCAAATAATACGCCAATTACTGAGAAGTGACTGGTACAAGCCCTCGAGAAGGCGCAGATATCTCAGAAACTTCTTCTCTCTGCTGTGATCGAGTCTTAGGCGGCATCCTGAGGCAAAACAAAAGAAAATAATCAATATGGCACATGATATAATCCACTCAAAGAAGGACAGTAAAAGATCAAATATCAATATCAAGGAAGAACAGCTGAAATGAACTATATAGTTTTTTCTAGATGTGATTGAGTATTCTCAGCCTCTTATTTGACTTTTTAAATATGAAAAAGATCAAAATCAAAAATGCAAAGGTCGTCTTATTTAAAACTCCAATTATGACATCTCTTCTCTCCCACTTCACACCTGGGAACGCACTGTTCTTATAGAGAGAAACGCGCTTTCCCATCTTCCTTCTTAACCCAAAACAAAATGGCTGAGGAGAGGTTCCTCTTTGAGGGTACTCCCGAGAATAGATCCAGTAGAGACGGGGTGGGTGGGGCCTGTAGCTCAGAGGATTAGAGCACGTGGCTACGAACCACGGTGTCGGGGGTTCGAATCCCTCCTCGCCCACAACCGGCCAAAAAGGAAAGGACCTTTACCTCTGGGGGTAAGAAAGCCTATATCCTATATCCTGAAACAGGCTCGTAATAACACTCAAATCAGAGCACCACTATGAATCATACTACTTGCGACCTCGAAGACCTGCATGGGCTACCACTAAAAATGTGTCATGACCCGCACCCGGTGTAGGGGCACGAGTAGTGAACAACGTCCAGCCTATACCACAACATCGACGGTATAACATTGTTTGGGTAAACTATCTATCTAGTAATCAAGATATAATAATGCCACCAATAAAATATGAATACTCAATCACAGATCTATAAGATGGAATAATCGCACGAATATGATATAAAGAACTGAAGAGTCAAATATAACTCACAAGACAAATTAATAACTAATGAGTCATCTAATAATAAGAAATACTAATATCAAATGCTGGAGACAAATCCAGTACAAAACCTATCTACTGAGCTACAGGTACTGGGTCGTCAGTCTCCACCGGGATGAGACCCTCCTGAGCCAAAGTCTTTGGCTCTAAGCCAACTACGTCTTGAGGCCCGTAGTGAGTTGGATACCACTCCTCAGTGTCATATGGGAAAAAATATCCAGTTAGGAAAGAAGAAAAGTATACCTCTAACAACAGTTAAAATGAATAATAAAAACTATGTAATAGTAAATAGAGTAAAATATACAAGATGCAAGATACAAGTACAACATATATACAAAATAGGAATAGTGGAATTAAATACAAGAAATGAGCATCATAGAAATGAGCAAGAATACTAGTACTATGTGAGTGAGTACCAGCTTAAACATGTGATTGGTTTGGAAACTTGTACAAGGATTAAGGCCTGGTTAATCATACGTGTGGTATATGATCAAAACTCACAATGATATGCACAAGAAGGGTATGATCACATATCTATACTAATACTCTCTACCCCGACTGGTATAGTGGATCCAACCATGGTACGTTATGACACGGTATTTACTGGGTAGGCAGCTAGTCTCCCCAAGATTCAATGTCTGTACATGTACAAGAAAAATGAGGAATAAGGCTTGCACAAGATACACCGTAAATACCAAGAAATAATATCTCATGACGAGATTCGGATATACCAATTTGTGTAACCATCGTATCAAGAAATCAAAGATATCTATACTAAATACAAGAAACATAGGGAATATCATAAATGAAAAATTATCAGAGAATGTACTTACCGGAAATCCAGTGAACAGTATCAAAGATGTCCAAAACGGTGCCTCGGAAACCTAAATATGGAAAATTACATCAATATAAGATTTTGGAATGAATACAAGTTAACTAGTCTAATTCTAGGTCATTAAGCCATTTCTAGGTCAAAATAGTCAAACTAGGTCAACTCTAGGTCAAACTAGCTATTTCTAGGTTGTATGAGTCCATCTCTAAGATATTGGGTCTATATGCTATGTATCTAGGCTATACTAGCTATATTATCTAAGTCATACTAACTAATACTATATTATACTAGGTAATAGAGATACTAATATCATATATGATATATATGTATATACTGTACTATATTATCTACTAATGTGTTGGCCCAAAACCCCTTTACCTTGCTATATCCTAACTATTAACTTAGTATCTTAACATTACATTGATATTACCTCAAGGTAATACCAATACCTTATTAACTCTAATACCTTAGTATCAAACTAGATTTATCTTAATATCCTGGTATCAATATTATAACTAATGCCTTGCTACCAAGGTATTATAATACATTACCTAACTATGATCTATCAATACTGAATATCTAACTAGCACTAATATCTACTTACCTTACCTTACTAGTCAGATATACCCACTATATCTAAATATCCAAAAAGGAACACTGTGCAGTGCTTCCCACACTGCTGTATTCGAGCACAGTACAGACCCTCAACCTGAGCCCCCCCATTGCCTCTGTGCATTAATGCACCTATGCAGGAACTACCTGCACTTTTCCATACTGCTGAACACCCTCAATTGTCTGATACACAAGACAATGTATCATAAGGCTACTGACTGCTCCTAAACCAACAGTTTGTTGCTGCTACTATACAGCTAATCAGTGCACACAGTGCACTGATAAGCATCTACCTCATTCTAATACAATATGCACACATCCACATCTTTAAAATATAACACATATACTGATGTGTTGCACACCTCCCCCCCATCACCATTCAAGCCCCCTACTTCACTGGACATAGCAAACCTCCAAATGCAGTCTAAAAACCCAACTCCCCTTACTGCTCTTGACACCAACTTATTGTGCACAACCCTAAGAAAAACCCTAATCGACTGATACATGTTGTTGTCCTACACAGATGCATCCTGTGTACCCGACCCAAGTATCTCCCTATTTAATCCCAAACTCCAACTGATGTATACTTCTAAAACAGTCCCCCCATCAGTCCACAACAAACCCAAACCTTATCATAAGGCAAAACACTACTAAATATAAATCTATACACCTAGTATAGTTCATAAATAAGGAGATATATATATATACTCTAATATATATATATATATATATATATATATATATATATATATATATATATATATATATATACATTAACACAATTTAGATTAGATATAAATTATACTAGAAAAGAGTAGAATATATTCCATCAAACACGTGGAGTACACTGAACCCGTATCATACCCAATCTATGATACGCTTGTGATACGGCTCCACCACACCACCAAACATATCCCAAAGAACATGAGAAAGTCTAGAATCATAATTAGAAGCAACACGAAGTTTTATCTACTCATTTACGTGCCCACGTCAAAATGTGACATGCTCAAACACTCGTATCGGAAGAAAACCCCAAAATCAAACTGTATCGCCAAATTATCGTAATATGGCCTATACGTATCCAATTATGGACACGACACTAGTCTCAAACAACCAAAAATATGTCAATTTGGTCTAATTGTCCTATTGACAAACACATGATGTGCCAATCTCAAAATTTCTCTAAAATTGGCACAAAATATACCATAACTTTCTCCACAGGCCTCCTATAAACCTAATTCCACTTTCTATGGGTAGCCTTAGTACATGGGAGGGTTACTAATAATTAAACTATAGATTTAGAGTCTAATTAGAGAGGAAAAACTGAATTATGCCTATTAGGAGATGGATTTCTAATGCAAGTCTCCAATTGAGTATCAAGAGCCTTCAACTTGTGCTCCTTCCTCCTCCTTGTAGATCCTTGCCTCCTCCTTGTTTTAATAGTCTCCAATGGTAAGTAGAGAAGGAAATGAAAGACAATTTGAGTAGGGATTGGTGTTGGAATGAAAGAATTTAGAAGAGATAAATTCTAGATCAAGAATTGAAATGAATGGATAAAGAGAGAGAGAGAGAGAGAGAGAGAGAGAGAGAGAGAGAGTCTCTTTCCTCCCCTTGTGGCCGACCTTGCCCCCTACTACAAGTTACTATAAAAATTCTATAATAATCCTTGGGGCTTGTCATGAAGGAATTAATTAAGGAAGGAAGGTTCTAATCCAATTGGTTTAACTAATTAAGTCATCCTCCTAATGAATGGGCTAACTATTGGGCTTGTTTGTTGGCTCAAATCTAGCTAGAATTAATGTTGGTCCATGAGTCTATTCTAATCTAGTTAAGTCCACTAACACAAGTCCAAAATCACATCTAACAATAATTAAATAATATGATAAATAAATATTCAACAAGCACATAAATTATAAAATGACCAAAATATCCTTTCTAAAAAATGTGGTAGTAACAATAGTCGTAGAGAGAGATTTGCTTAGAGGTAATATGGATATGGAAAACTCTCAGGGGAGGATGTGAGGATGATAGCCCAGAGGTGACGTAGTCGTGAGCTAATCAATAGTCATATCGAGAAGTTAGGTACGATCCCGATATTTTTGTGGAAGAAAAAGGAAACGAGCCAGAGGTAATATGGATGTGGCTATTTTCTTTGGATGGGTAACATGGGCAGCTCATAGTTCAGAGGTAATATAGATATAAACTGTTTGCTACCATTAAGGACATCCTACTGGGGGATCTTTAGTGGACTTATTACTTCTTGCGCACAAGAGTGCAAGTAATAAGTTTGAAATAAAATCCTATCAGAGGTAATATGGACGTGATAGGTTTTGTGGACTCATTACTTCTTACGCACCTGAGTGCAAGTAATATGTTCGATACAAACCCTGCCAGAGGTAATATGAATGTAGTAGATTTCGTGGACTTAACACCGCTGGAGTATTTAGAGTTAAGTATGGGTGATAAGTTGAGATGATAACCGATATCAGAGGTAATGTGGATGTGATAATCGATAGCCGAGCCTAGGAGGTTTGCTCAAAATAATATGGACATGGCAAACTCGGCCAGGAAAAAATATCAGGATAGTCGTTCAGAGGTAATATGGACGTGAACCAATATCCAGAAAACTCACTGAGAAGTAGTTTACAGAGTGTGGTCTATCTGAGAATGTAGATAGACCTGAGATTTACTCTGTTGGGTAGATTGTTAGCACGATACCTCAGAGATAATGTAGATATGGCTACCGTCTGACGAGACTGGAGGTTTTTTATGGTCCCTGCGGGAGTGTGCAGGTGGACCTGGTGTCACGATCCGCACCTGATGTAGGGGCACGAGTAGTGAATAATATCCAACCTATGCCGCAACATCGGCGGTAGATCGCTATTTTGGTAAACTATCTATCTAGCAATCAAGATATAATAATGCCACCAATATAAAATGAATATTCAATCACTGATCTATAAGATGGAACAATCGCACGAATAAGATAAAAGATCTGAAGAGTCACAATACAGCTCACAAGACAAATAATATCCAATGAGTCAAATCAAAGAAATACTAATAACAATGCTGGAGATAAATCCCACAGGATGAGACCTTCCTGAGACAAGGTCTCTGGCTCTAAGCCAACAATATCCTAAGGCCCGTAGTGAGTGGGGTACCACTCCTCAGTGTCATCTGGAAAAAAAATATCCAGTCAGAAAAGGAGAAAAGTACATCTCTAACAACAATTCTAATAAATGATATAAACTATGTAACAGTAAATAGAGTGAATATACAAGATCAATATATAGGTACAAGAGATATGCAATAAAAGAATACTGAAAATAAATACAAAAATGATCATCATAGGAATGAACAAAAAATACTACTACTAAGTGAGTGAGTACCAGCTTTAACATGTGATCGGCTTAGGAACTTGCACAAGAATTATGGTCTGGTTAATCATACATGTGGTATATGATTAATACTATTCAAGGAACAAAACATGTACAAGAAGGGTATGATCACATATCTATACTAAATACTCTCCGCTCCCGACTGGTATAATGGATCCAACCATGGTACGTTATGACACAAAATTCACTGGGTAGGTAGCTAGTCTCCCCAAGAATCAACGTATGTACATATACAAGAAGAACAAGAAATAAGGCTTACACAAGATACACGATAAATACCAAAGAATAATATCTCATGACGAGATATGGATATACCAATCCGTGTAACCATCGTGTCATAAAATCAAGGATACCTATAGTAAATAATACAGACATAGAGGATATCATAAATAAAAAACTATCAGAGAATGTACTCACCTGAAATCCGATGAACAATATCAAATATGTCTGGTATGGTGCCTCAAAGACCTAAATAGGGAATACTATATCAATACAAGGTTTTGGAATAAAAATAAGTTAAACTAGTCAACTTCTAGGTCATAAAGTCATTTCTAATTCAAAACAGTCAAACTAGGTATACTCTAGGTCAAACAGGTCAAACTTGGTCAAACAAGCTATTTCTATGTTATATGAGTCCATCTCTAGGATATTGGGTCCATATACTATGTAACTAAGCCATACTAGCTATACTAGGATACTAGAAAACTAATAAGATATCGTATTATAAGATATACAATTTATTAGATATGAAAATATTATAATATGTATACAAAACAATAATATATAATACTCCTAACTAAACTAATGCTAAGTGGATACCCTGGCTTTGAACCAAAAGCGGTATCACACCACTTACGCTCCTATCTGGATGTACAAATCCAATACCTTGAGTAAAATCCAATACCTTGACATTACCTTGGTATCACAAGGTAATTCAATATCTAACATATTACTACTACCCATACACCTCACTATACATTAATATGTATTTAAACTTATAATAATACTATACTAAACTATATACTAACATACCCCTTCGGATATTCAATACCCGTACCCAAGATATCTCTACTCCCATTACCTTGGTGTACCCAAAGGTAATCTAGAAATAATACTAATAAATATTAACTAGTACTTATGTATATATAAATCTCATATATATATATACTAACTTACCAACTTTTCGGATTATCAATAAGCTACTGCTTATTGAACCTTGAACCTGTTGCTGCCGCTGATATATATATATATATATATATATATATATATATATATATATATATATATATATATATATATACTAACTTACCAACTTAATGGATTATCAATAAGCTACTACTTATTGAACCTGTTGCTGCCGCTGCTTACTGCCGCTGTTGTTGCTTGCTGTAGCATCTTCTGCTTTTTGCTGCAGCTTCTATCGCTGCTTCTGCTACTGTTTCTGCCTCTGCTTTCTACTGCTGCTTCTGTTTTCTGCTGCTTCTTCTCAGCTTTTCTGCTGCTACTTTTCACTGCTTTTTCTTCCTTCTTTCCATTGCTTTTCTTCCTGTTTTCTATTACTTTATTCACTATTTTCCATGGTTTCTTCTCCCTCAAGCTCACACACATATGTACACATACTCACATATATTTATATACATCTACACACAATATTATATATATATATATATATATATATATATATATATATATATATATATATATATATATAACTATGCTAGGGATGCACATGAACTCCTACTCTCCCATGATTGCCAACACATCAACAAGAATTATAGAACATACATATAAATATACATATACATATATTTCACATAATAATTATAATTATAATATCTATAATTAAGCCAATTGAATTAAATTACAAAGAACAAACACGTGAAGTGCATCGCACCCGTATCACACTAGATCTATGATACGCTTGCGATACGGCTCCAGTACACAACCAAATGTATCCCAACGGACACGAACAAGTCTAAAATCATAATTATAATAATAAGAAGAGCTAACTACTCATCTACGTGTCAAAATGTGACATGCTCAAACCCCCTGTATCGAAAGAAAAACCTTCAAATCAACTTGTATCTCCAAATTGTCGAAATACGGCCTACACATATTTAATTGTGGACATGACACTAGCCACACACAACCAAACACATGTTAATTTGGTCTAATTGACCTATTGACAAACACAAGATGTGTCAATCTCGGAATTTTCCCAAAATTGACACAAAATACCATATAACTTTCTTCATAGGCCTCCTATGAACCTAATTCTTCCTATGGATAGCCTTAGCATATGGGATAGTTTCTAATGATTAAAATACCGATTTATAGTCTAATTAGAGGGGGGGAAATAAATTATAGCTATTGGGAGATGGATTCCCAATAAAACCTCCAAATTGAGTGAAAAGAGCCTTCAACTTGTAGATCCTTACTCCTCCTTGTAGATTTTTGCTTCCTCCTTATAGATACTTGCTTCCTCCTTGTTCTAATGGCCTCCAATGATGATTTGGAAAGAAATTGGGAAGAAATTTTATGTAGAATTTAATGTGGGGATGAAGAAATTTGGATAAGGAAATTCTATATCTAGATTTAAAATAAAAAATAAAAAGAGAGAATTTTCCCTCTATTATATCTAGGCCGACCACCTTTCCCCTTTCCCAAGATACTATGAAATGTCTAGGATACCCCTTGGGGCTTGTCATGAAGAAAATAATTGATGGATGGTTCTAGTCTAATTGTTTTAATTTAATTAATCAACCTCCTAATAATTGGGTTTATTATTGGGCTCATTCTAACTAGAATTAAATATTGGTCCATGGATCTAATCTAAACTAGTTAGGTCCACTAACATAAGTCCAAAATAATATGCTAACATCTAACAATAATTAAATAATACAAATAAATAAATATTCAACATGCACAAAATTTAATTAATTATGAAATGATCAAAATACCCTTTCCTAGAAAATATGGTAGTGACACATGGGGACTGCTCCGCTGGGGAGCTTTTGAGGATCGATTATCCATAGCATATCCAAGACTACTGAATACCGATAATGGCTAATTGAGGAAGGGTAATGCTGTGCATAGGCACTTGCTGGGATGAACAACAAAGAGTGGGAGCACCGTACATCTTTGTTTTCCTGCCGAGGACAGAGAGAAGTAAAAACCTAGCCTTAAATATAGTACTTTTCAGGAACTTGTCGATGATGGGCATCTTGAGCAAGTCGCCATTATATTTTGTTAGTCGGTAGGCGTCGTTGGAGAATACCAATTCTACGATGAACGGGCCTTCTCATTTGGGTTCTCGGGAAGAATTCCATTGACTGCGTAGTCGATAAATAAAAGTCTTCAGTCTTGTGAGTCGGTGTTCATCTCTATTGAGTAGCTTAGGCTCTAACATAGGTTGTTCTTTGGACAAACCATCTCTTGACCGATCATGGTGATCAGTTCATGAGTATTAATCGGGACAGCTAGAGATGCTGTGAGACTGGCTAGGGCGTCAGCCTCGATGTTTTATAGTCGAAAGACATGCTATATAAAGAAACCCTTAAAGGTGGAGCTAATACCGAGCGCAGATTGGTGATAAAAAATAAAGTCTTCATTTCGGACATTGTACTCGCCTCGGACTTGATTGACTATCAGCTTGGAATCATCGCAGGCTTCCAGGTAGTCAACTCCCACTTGTTTAGCAAATTGGAGCCCATTGACGAGGGCGTTATACTTTGCCACATTGTTGGAGCATGGATCTATGAGGGAGTAAGCTTGGTTGATGACCAGATCATGTGAGGAGATCAGTACTATCCCGATGCCAGTGATAATAATACCTTTGGGCCCTGCTCTTGAAGCACCATCGAAGAATATTTGCCAAATGGCTGCTATTCTTATGGTCATGTTTGAATTTTCTACCTCATCTGAATAGCAAAAACCATAGTGAGGCCCTCCTTCTCAGTGGGGTTATACATGTGCTCTGAGATGGCCATCATTCTGATGAGATAGTAAATGTCATGTTCGTGACCGACATCACTTTTCTGGGCTAACAGAGCCCCGAGAGAGTTATCCATTGTGCACACATATAGCAAGAAGGGTCTCCCCACAACGGAGGCCACCAATACTGGGGGTTCATGAGATACTCTATGATATTGTCGAAGGTACATTGGCATTCTTTGTTTTACACAAAGGAGACTCCTTTTTTTATGAGCTGAGTGAACGGTTGACAATGTTCAGAGAGGTTTGATATGAACCTCCTGATGTATGCGAGTCTTCTTTGAAGGCCATAAAGTTCTTTGAGATTATTTGATGGGCGCATTTCAAGGATTGCTTTAGTATTGTTAGGATCTACGTGGATACCACTCGATGTTATGACAAAACCAAGAAAATTGCCCTTGAAGACTCTAGGAAGAATTTGGTGGTATTCATCTTAAGCTGGTGCGCACGCATGAAGTCAAACACAGTCATCAAGTCTAGGAGGTGATCATCTTTGGAGCGACTCTTGACGGCGATATCATCATCGAAATACTCTACTATCTTGTGTAGATGGTCATGGAAGATGGTTCTCATAGCTCGCTGGTATGTAGTACTAGCGTTCTTTAGACCAAAGGGCATGACTGTGTAGTAGTATACTCCTATTGGTATTCGAAATAATATATACTTTTCGTTGTTAGAAAATATCTTGTTTTGATTGTATATTAAGAATTCATCCAGAAAGGACATGCGTTCGAAGCCATAAGTATTGTCGATCATTATGTCCATGATTAGAAGGGGAAACTCTTTCGTATGGCATACTGCATTTAGATCACGAAAGTCAATGTAGATTCGGATCTTTCTGTTCTTTTTGACGACGGACACGATGTTGGCTACTTAATTCGGATGTTGTTCTTCCCAGACAAAATTAATAGCTATCGATTTATTAACTTTAGCTTCAATGGCGTTCATGATGTCCGATCGAAACTACTATTGTTGTTGCTTGACCGACTTAGTGTTCGATAAGATATTGAGTTTGTGGACCATAATTTTGGGGTACAGTCCCTGCATGTCTTCATAACTCAAGGCAAAGACATCGATATATTCCCTGACGAGCTGTAGCAGGGATTTTCGATCCTCATTGGACAGACTCTTGCTGATAAAGATAGGCTTAGGGGAGGATTCGTCACCCATATCGATTTATATGAGTTAGTCCTCAGTAGGAGGCTATGGTTGTTCGAACCGTATCTCCCATTGTGCGTCTAGGCGTTGGGCTCACGGTTCTATTTTAAAGAGTTCAAGTGGATCATCGTCGTCTTCTTCAGGTTCAACTGACCCCATATTGGCAAACAATGTTTGTTTGAGCATCTCCCCGATAATGATATCGGAGTCCCAAGAGAAAGATTTTGAAGAGTGAGAGTATAACTCATCTTCTACATCTGAGCCTTTGGAGGTTATGGGAGGCGTGATGTACCCTAAGCCATGCTTGGTGTAACCTTCGTATCCTGAAATTCTAGCTTAAATGTTATTTTTAGGTTAATTTGGGGCTAGTGGGATTTTTCCATAATTTTTAGTTAATTAAAAACTAGTAACACTAATTTTCTAGGACTTTAAAGAATTTATTTTAGGTTCAAACTTAGTTAAAAATATCCCAAACTTTTATTTTAGGTTCTAAATAATCAAATATATTTTTTAGAATTTTTTGAGAATTTTCTGATTATTTTTAGCATTTATTTTGCGTTAATTAGGGAAAACTGAATTAAAAACTAATTTCTGAAAAAACCAATAATAATTAATATTTTGCCCAGTCAGCCAACATGGGGCCCACCCGTCAGCCTCCCGCAGCGAACTGCCGCCTGTCAGCGACCGCGGGGTGGGTTCGGGTGCAGCCGAGCCGAGTTGAGTCCGAGTTCGACTCGGACTCAGCTGAGCCAAGCCGGGTCAAGCCCGGATCGTTCGATTTGGGCGGGGCTGTGTGGATGCACGCCACGTAGCAGATTCTAGAGCCGCGGCTGCCCTCTCTCCTCTATATATATGAGTTATTTAGGAATTCTAGGGTTTTTTCTTTGAGCCAAAATTTGGAGAATTGTCATCTAGGGTTCCTTCATCTTCCAGAAGCCATTGCGAATAGCTCCGGGATCCAAACAAGGCCCAATTTCTTGCATTTGAACCATATTGAGGTTAGATTTCTGAATATATAAATTGTTTTACAAAATTATGAGTATTAAATTCTAGAAAATTTGTAGAGCACAGTATGTCCGAAAATAGATGTGTCTCGGTGTTTTTGAGATTCCGGGAGAACCAGGAATCAGAATTACTAACCGTTTAAAGTTTCAAAAATCTAATGATGAGATCATTGATATATGGTTTTCCTATAATTTAATATGAAGTATTTCTATACTGTTAATTCTGTATAACTTCTAGGTTAGAAATTAACCACCGTTGCACAATACAAAATTTGCATGTACAATAATTTTCAAACGAATTTGTATTCGGACGAGCCATAAATTCTAGCATATTTTTGACGCTGAAATCTACAGTAAATCATGCATGAAAGTTGAGTTTGTGTCGGTTGACTTTTTGGTCAATAGATCACCTCGATTTGCGTGCCATGAGTCTCGAGTTGATAAAATTCAGTTCCTTTGGACAAAATTTAGGAATTAACCTAAAAATTAGAATAATAAGATTAAAATAGGATTTTAGAGTAATTATTCCAGAATTAAATAAATTAAAATAAATTATCTTTTAACATGGTAAAATTATAATACATTGGTTATTTGGAATGTGACTTGGATTATGTTTCATACCAGCAAAGGACCACAGGCGAGTACATTCTCTGATAGTTTCTTATCTATGATATCCTCTATGTTCATTGTATTTAGTGTAAATATATATATTTCTTGACACGATGGTTACACGGATTGGTATATCCGGATCTCGTCATGAGATATTATTCCTTGTATATGGTGTATCGTATACAAGTCTTGTTTCATTGGTTATATTGTGCATGTACAAACACTGATTATCGAGGAGACTTGCTACCTTCTTAGAGAATCCTGTGCCATAGCGTACCATGGTTGGATCTACTATACCAGTCGTGGATGGGGAGTATTTTAGTGTAGATATGTGATCATACCCTTCATGTACAAGTCTTGTTCTCATGTTAGTGTTGGTCATACACCGCACGTATGACTAGCCAGGCCCGTACTCGTGTACAAGTTTCCAAGTCGGTCACATGTTAAAGCTAGTACTCACACACTTAGTCATAGTATTCTTGTTCATTGACATATTGTTCATTCCCACATTTATTTACAGTATTTCTAGTATTTCCTTTATTGTGTATCTCTTGTACATATATATGCATCTTATATATTTCCATCTATTTACTGCTACATAGTTTATATCATTGATGTAGAACTGCTGTTAGAGATGTACTTTGCTCCATCCTGACTGGAAATATTTTTCCAGACTACGCCTTAGGGGACGGGTGTCCGACATTTTATAGACGATAGGGAGAGTAGTTCCTGACTTGGACCTTGTAGCCAGGTGTAATTTCGGGAGGTCTAGTCGGGATCAATAGTTATTTAGTTAGTTTCTATTAGCAGTTTATGGTACCAGATTTGTCTCCGGCATACTTTGTTGAGACTTGGATATTATTATTGAGTTAGATTATTCTATTTAGACTTGTGTTGCAAATTTGGTTTATTTATTTCTTCGATATCTTATCGTGCTTTAGGTATGTGATTGAGTATTGTTTATATTATATTATGCTATATGTGACTCCTTATGGAGTTGGTTGCTCGTGTAAGAATAATTAGATAGCATTGTGACCTAGACAGTGTTCTACCGTCGATGCTGCAGGCTGGACGTACCCACGCACTCGTGCCCCTATACCGGGTGCGAGTCATGACACATTTTTAGTGGTGGCCCATGCAGGTCAGACATCACAAGTTGTGCGATGTAATGGTAGTGCAACAACTTAGTTGTACTACTGCGTGCCTGAAATAGGATCTAGGATATAGTATACTAGGATGAGAGCGGATACTCAATCACAACTAGGAATATTTTCAATCTATCTGTCTTGTTATCCCTTTCTTCTGTTCCTTTCCTCATCTTTTGATTCATTGATTTCTTAGTATCGTAGCTTATATCAGTGATTTTTGCTAGAATATAGTTATTAATACACCCTGACAGAGACTACAATACCATGACAAAACAGACCATAAACCATATATACTTTTTTTTAGATTGCATATTGTATGACTGTAGGTAGAATTTTTCCTAAGACTCTCATTGTTGGGGGTTTGACCGTAGTGAAGAGTAGTGAAGAGGTTATGACTTGACAAAGAGAGATAAGGTGTATTAAATTTTGAGGATAAAATTTAATGAAGAGTTGAGAACTTAATATGGCAGAATTGACGATTTGTTAAAATCATAGATTTTATGAAGATAACGATATGATTGAAACTGTCATTAAAATATGAGAAATTTAAGAAGATTATCATTATACTTATTTGACTGCAAGATGTAAATTTAAGATGTAAATTGAATACAGTATTTAAAGATTTTATAAGTATTAAATTGATAAGTGTTGTGTGGACGAAGAATAGAGGAGTAAATCATTAATAGTTTCGTGTTTGAATTCAAATTTTGGGATGAGACTTTAGATTTTACAAATATACACAGATTGGATTTAAATTAGAGGATTGGATATTAATTTTTTTGAGTATTTTGTTATTAACTTAAAATTTTGAAGGAGATTGTAATTAGAATGGAATTTGATTTTTATTTCAAGGATTTTCAGGACTATGATATTTTGAAAATTTTATAAAATAACAATATGGATTTACTTCATGATTATTTGGTTTGATGAATTTAATTTTGATGGTAATAAATAAATAAATAAAACAATTAAGGATTTTAAATTTTTAGGACAAATTTTTTTTTAAGGTGGGTAGACTTGTAACCTCCGTCTCCTGAAATTCTAGCTTAAATGATATTTTTAGGTTAATTTGGGGCTAGTGGGATTTTTTCATAATTTTTAGTTAATTAAAAACTAGTAACACTAATTTTTTAGGACTTTTAAGAATTTATTTTAGGTTCAAACTTAATTAAAAATATCTCAAACTTTTATTTTAGGTTCTAAATAATCAAATATATTTTCAAGAATTTTTTTGGGAATTTTTTGATTATTTTTAGCATTTATTTTGAGTTAATTAGGGAAAATTGAATTAAAAACTAATTTTTGAAAAAAAACCAATAATAATTAATATTCTGCCCAGTCAGCCAAAGGGGGCCCACCCGTCAGCCTCCCATAGCGAACTGGGCAGGACCCGCCTGTCAGCGACCGCGGGGTGGGTGCGGGTGCAGCCGAGCCGAGCCGAGTCCGAATTCGACTCGGACTCAGCTGAGCCAAGCCGGGTCAAACCCGGACCGTCCGATTTGGGCGGGGCTTCGTGGATGCATGCCACGTGGCAGATTCCCGAGCCGCGGCTACCCTCTCTCTTCTATATATATGAGTTATTTAGGAATTCTAGGGTTTTTTCTTTGAGCCAAATTTTGGAGAAATGTCATCTAGGGTTCCTTCATCTTCCAGAAGCCATTGCGCATAGCTCCGGACTCCAAACGAGGCCCAGTTTCTTGCATTAGAACCGTATTGAGGTTAGATTTCTGAATATATGATTTTTTTACAAAATTATGAGTATTAAATTCTAGGAAATTCGTAGAGCACAGTATGTCCAAAAATAGATGTGTCTCGGTATTTTCTCGATTTCGGGAGAACTAAGAACTAGAATCATGAACCGTTTAAAGTTTCGGAAAGCTAATGATGAGTTCATTGACATATGTTTTTCCCATATTTAATTCGAATTATTTCTATAATTTTAATTCTGTATAACTTCTAGGTTAAAAATTAACCACCGTTGCACAATACAAAATTTATATGTGCAATAATTTTCAAACAAATTTGAATTCGGATGAGCCATAAATTCCAGCATATTTTTGATGCTAAAATCTACAAGAAATCATGCATGAAATTTGAGTTTGTATCGGTTGACTTTTTGGTCAACAGATCGCCTCGATTTGCGTACCATGAGTCTCGAGTTGATAAAATTTAGTTCCTTTGGACAAAATTTAGGTATTAACCTAAAAATCAGAATAATAAGATTAAAATAGGATTTTAGAGTAATTATTCTAGAATTAAATAAAATAAAATAAATTATCTTTTGACATGGTAAAATTGTAATACATAGGCTATTTGGACTGTGACTTGGATTCTGTTTCATACCAGCAAAGGACCACAGGCGAGTACATTCTCTGATAGTTTCTTATCTATGATATCCTCTATATTCATTGTATTTAGTATAAATATCCATATTTCTTGACACGATGGTTACACGGATTGGTATATCTGGATCTCAGCATGAGATATTATTCCTTGTATATGATGTATCGTGTATAAGTCTTGTTTTATTGGTTTTATTATGCATGTACAGACACTGATTCTCGAGGAGACTTGCTACCTTCTTAGAGAATCTCGTGCCATAGCGTACCATGGTTGGATCTACTATACCAGTCGGGGTGGAGAGTATTTTAGTGTAGATATGTGATCATACCCTTCATGTACAAGTCTTGTTCTCATGTTAGTGTTGGTCATACACCGCACGTATGACTAACCAGGCCCGTACTCGTGTACAAGTTCCCAAGCCGGTCACATGTTAAAGCTAGTACTCACACACTTAGTCATAGTATTCTTGTTCATTGACATATTGTTCCTTCCCGTATTTATTTACAGTATTTCTAGTATTGCCTTCATTGTGTATCTCTTGTACATATATATGCATCTTGTATATTTCTATCTATTTATTGCTATATAGTTTATATTATTGATGTAGAACTGCTGTTAGAGATGTACTTTGCTCCATCCTGACTGGAAATATTTTTCCAGACTACGCCTTAGAGGACGGGTGTCCTACATTTTATGGACCACAGGGAGAGTAGCTGCTGACTTTGACCTTGTAGCCAGGTGTGATACCAGGAGGTCTAGCCGAGATCAATAGTTATTTAGTTAGTTTCTATTAGCAATTTATGGTACCGAATTTGTCTCCAGCATATTTTGTTGAGACTTGGATATTATTGTTGAGTTAGATTATTCTATTTAGACTTGTGTTACAAATTTGGTTTATTTATTTCTTCGATATCTTATCGTGATTTAGCTATGTGATTGAGTATTGTTCATATTATATTGTGCTATCTGTGACTCCTTATGGAGTTGGATGCTCGTGTGAGAATGATTAGATAGCATTATGACCTAGACATCGTTCTACCGCCGATGCTACGGCGTAGGCTGGACGTACCCATGCACTCGTGCCCCTATACCGGGTGCAGGTCGTAACACTTGGTCTTTTAGTAGTAATCCTCGAACTTGCCTGTAGGATCCTGTAGATGTAAAGGCAGTCGTCGTCCTTTGTCGTAGTTCAAACCCCTAGCGGCTTTCAGATTATACCCCATCTTCTGGATGAGGGGCTTGGATCGAGAACTGTACCGGTAAAATAATATCTTTTCGGTATCGATCTCTAGCTCTAATTTCTTTGGTATGAAGGATTGGGGACTTTCTACTCTGCCGAAGATGATGAGTTTGTCTTCCATCTTCTTTGTTGGAACTATGAAGTTGGAGTTCTGACTGGCGAGAATCCGATTGACTGCATGGGTGGTAGTCACTTGTGTATGTAGGTGCAGGCCCAGACCGTGCTCAAGGGAATATAGCGCGTTGAGATGTGCAACATCCAAGTAGTTCAAAGATAGCCCTTTATTGATAAAATAAGGTATCTCGTCTTTCGAAATTACATCGCCAAGAGAAAGGACGTTAGCATTAGCGGCTACGTATTTCTCCAGTTCGTCTTTCCCGAGCTCTACCCCCAGTGCAAGCGATGGCTTCAGAGATTTCCTGTGTAGCTTTACCACAAGAGGTTCGAAAGTTGTAGTAGGTGCCGAACCTTCCTTTAGTGATCAACTCGATCTAAGAAGGCGAACAACCAGAGGCTCAGGTGCTTTTCTGGGTAATTTTACCCTGAGGGGAGGAGCGATGTCAGGAGCATGTGCTTTAAGATGGACTCTCAAGGGGTCATTCGATGTTGTCCCAGTATCTGTCTCATCGTTGACATCATTGCCACCTTCATCTTGGTGGACTTTCTTGTAGAGGATCGAGTCAGAGTAATAGGCTTCGACCCCCTTGAATGGATCAACGTTGGCAAATTTAGTCTTGACGACACCTTGATTGTCCATGTACTTCAAGCATTGGTGCAAGGTTATTGGTATGATCATGTATTGATGTATCCATAGATATCCCAATAGAAAGTTTTAGGATACATCTACGTCTATGACATAGCAAGTGACCTATATTTTTAGACCGTTGATCTGGCAATTCAAGGGTATCTTGCCCAGAGGGTAGCTCCTCTTTATATTGAAGCCACTGATAGAAGTATTAGTTTCTACCAGACGATACCAAACATAACATGAGATATGAATCGAATCGGATGGATCGGGATGCCGATAGTCTGAAGCAGACTCCGCAGGATGATGTTGATTGACGAACAAGTGTCGATATAAATTCGGTCCACTTTGATGACGTCGATTTACCTTGTGTAATACAGAGGACGATCGTATCAATTATTCTTTAGCAACATGTCTTATTGCGAGAACGTGATATTGAGTATCATCTCCATTATATTATTATAGTGGGGGCATGTGAAAGGATCCTCTGCTGACGGCTTGACTTATGCCAGGTAGGTATCGTCATTCTGTAATGCCTCACTCAGAGCAACCTGAGTGTCTTTGGAGAGTCGAAGAAGCTCAAATAGAGACAACTTCACTGGAGTGTTGGCGAGCTAGGCTAAGATGTCAAAGTTGTAGGGCTTCTCTAGCCCTTGAGCTGAATCTTTGCGCAGCGGTTTATCGAAACAAGTTTCCTTCTGCTTGGAGTTGTCTGTTGTTGGAGACTAGGATGTACCCATATCAGATATTTCATGAATGACAATTAGGGGTGAACCATCATCAAGGATGTTGTACTCTCATTGGTACGCTAAGCCTAACCGTATTGTTCCTACTATAGCTTCTTTGGACGGGATATAAACTGTATAGTAGGATTTTGGCTCCTTGTCCTTAGTCTTGGTGGCAGTGGCAGAAGGTGTTGTCTGCTACATCAATTTTGGAGCAAGATCGAGATGAACCCACATGACCTCCCCACACGGTGAGGTAAGAGGTTTCATCCCTACTGTTTGGTCACAAGATGGCGGAAGATTAACAACCTCCATTGTTGTCTGGGGGATCGGGATTACTCCATCATGGGCTTCCGTTTCAGGGAAGTCACCAAACTGGAGGGATACCATGTTAGAGGCAACTATTTTGTCTTCGAAATCCAAGGTGAGGGACTTGGTGTCGAGCATCTTAGGGTTATATACTAAAATCATTACTTTGTATTAACTATATTTCCTTATTTTTAAATAAAAATTATATGGACAAATATTTGTATGTTGTATTTGTTATAATATTTATACAAGTGTCGATATTCTATATTATAGATAATATGGTGCGTGTTGTCACACAGAAGATCATATTATTAGTTCCCTGTGTAATATATAAATAGTTCACAACCTATATAGACTTGGACAAACCAATAGAAAGTTTGAAGTGTAAAATGGTATTAGTCTATCTTGACTATAGGTTTATACTAGTACACTTTGTGTGTATTGAACATGATCACTTGAGGTTGTTCTCTTTGTATTGACTATATAAGAGAAAAAAACCTATGTTATTATGGATGCTTGTGCTCTTAATCCGGATATAATAACAGACATGTATATGCAGTGTGTGTCACTACCATATTTTCTAGGAAAGGGTATTTTAGTAATTTTATATTTAATTAAATATTGTGTATGATCATAATTATTTGTTGTATTATTTAATTATTGTTAGATATTAGTTATTTATTTTGGAATTGTGTTAGTGGACCTAACTAGTTTAGTTTAGACTCATGGACTAACATATATTAATTCTTAGATTTGAGCCCAATTAGAAAGCCCATTGATTAGGAGATGGATTAAATTAATTAAATCATTAGACTAGAAGCTTTCTTCATTAATTATTTCTTCATGAGAGGCCCCAAGGGGTATAATGGATATTACATAGTAGCTTGAGGAAGGGGTAGAGGGGGCCGTCCTATTATAGAGGGGGGAATTGATTTCTCTCTCCTCTTTTTATTTCAAAACTAGATCTAGAATTTTTCTCAACCAAATTTCTTCATTCTCACTTTATTTTCCTACCAAATTTTATCCCAATTCCTTCCCAAATCACCATTGGAGACTAGTGGAGCAAGGATCTAGAAGGAGGAAGCAAGGATCTACAAAGAGGAGCAAGGATCTACAAGTTGGAGGCTAATTTTATCATATTTGGATATTTCATTAGGAATCCATCTTCCAATAGATACAATTAAGTTTTTTCCCTTAATTTAGGTTCTAAATATGAGATTTAACCATGAAAAATCAACCCATATGCATAGGCTATCCATAGGATTTGGTTTTGTGTTCATAGGAGGTCTATTATAAAAGTTATTGTACTTTTTGTGTCAATTTTGGAAGAATTTCGAGATTGACATTTGTTGTGTGTGTCAATTGGTCATATATATCAATTTGGCATATGCTTGTGTGTTTGGGGCTAGTGTCGTGTCCAGAATTGGGTACGTGTAGGTCATATCCCAACAATTTGGTGATACGTGTTGATTTGGAGGGCTTTCTCCGACACGGGACTTTGAGCATGTCATATTTTGATACGGATACGTAGATTTATATTTGACTCTTTGTATTATTCATAAATAATATATATGACTTGTTCATGTCCTTTGGGGTACGTTTGGATATGTGGGGGACTCGTGTCGCATGCGTATCCTAGATCTATTGGGATACGGAGTGATACGTTCCATGTGTGTGCAATTAATTATAGATCTAATTCTCTTGTGCTCATATTTTATGGAGAAGTGCAATTATATACAAGTATATATATATATATATATATATATATATATATATATATATATATAATGTTGTGTGTATATATTTATGTAATCTTGAGTCTTAGATCTATGTACCTATGTATATACTATATGTGTATATAGTGTATGTAACTATTCTTCTACATGTATACATATATTATAGTATATATATAGATATGTATATGTTAATAGATATTTATATATGTTTATAATAATATAATATATGTTTTATTTGGTGTATATGTTTATATGTACGTATACGTACATATGTTGTTATAAACATATTACTATATATGTGTGTGTATGTTGCTATGTGGTATTTTGTACATATTACTATGTATGGGTGTATGTATAGTTATTAGTAGTATTATATGTATATGTATATGTATATGTATAGACATATTATGTGGGTTGTATATATATATATATATATATATATATATATATATATATATATATATATATATATATATTAGTGACAGCGGACAGGGGCTTTGTCGACAGCAGGAGCGTCGCAACTGCAGCAGCAATACCAACATCACAGCAGCAGCCGCAAGAGCAACAGCGACAGCAAGCGTCACTGAAAAGCAACAACAACAACAATAACAGCAGCAGTAGCCCTATAGCGACAGCAGCGACAACTGCAGGAATCTGTCGCTAAATCTGCAGAGTATCAGCAGCCGTATCATAGGCTTTAGCGACGGCTTTGGCGACAGCAGCAGGAATCTGTCACTAAATCAGCAGAGTATCAGCAGAAACAACGGTTTTCAGCAACAATAGTCAGGGTTTTAGCGATAGTTTGACAATTTATACATATATTATATACATATTATATATATATATATATATATATATATATATATATATATATATATATATATATATATATATATATATATATATATGGTAATTAATATATATGTAAATATGTTCCTAATGGCTACTTGTATTATAGTATACTATATGTATAATAATTAGTGTAGCATATATTATATTTAAGGGTAGTTAGCATAAGTAAAGTAGTGGGTATTACCTTGAGATACCAAGGTAAGTACCAAGGTAATTGGGGATGCCAAGGTATTGGGTTTGGGTATCAATATTATAGTTTAATGTTGAGATACCAAGTTGGTTCAAAACCAAGGTATCTATTTAATATTTGTAATTAGGATTTATATAATAAATAAATTGTTTAATAATAATACGTGATATTTTCTTTTTGATTTACGTATCCAGAGATACGGTATCCTAGTACCCTAAAATATAGTTTATGACCTAGACTTTAGTATTTGAATCCAATATCTTTGTGTTGGACTTTTGCAACCTAGAAATAGATAGTTGACCATAGTTGACCTTAGTGTTGACTTAGTTTAACTTTTGACTTAGAGTTGACTTGTTGACCTAGAATTTGACTAGTTTAACTTATTTTCTTTCCGGAACTTTGTATTGATGTTGTATTCCATATCTAGGTCTTCGAGGCACCGTATCAGACATCTGTGAGACTATTCATTGGACTTCAGGTAAGTACATTCTCTGATAGTTTCTCATTTATGATATCCTCTATATTCATTGTATCTAGTGTAGATATACATGTTTCCTTGACACGATGGTTATACAGATTGGTATATCCAGATCTCGTCATGAGATATTATTCCTGGTTATATGGTGTATCTTGTGCAAGCCTTGTTTCATTGATTATCTTGTACATGTACAAACACTGATTCTCGGGGAGACTTGCTATCTTCTTGGAGAATCTCGTACCATAGCGTACCATGGTTTGATCTATTATACCAGTCGGGGTAGGGAGTATGTAGGGTAGATATGTGATCATATCCATCTTGTATCTTGTATAGTGTTAATCATATACCGCACGTATGATTAGCCAAACCATAAATTTTGTATCATGTTCCCAAGCTGATCACATGTTAAAGCTAGTACTCTCACACTTAGTCATTAGTATTCTTGTTCATTGACATATTGCTCATTATTGTATTTATTCCAGTATTTTCTTATTGTATATATCTCTTTATATCTATTGTGCATCTTGTATATTTATATCTATTTACTGTTATATAGTTTTTATCATTGATTAGCACTGCTGTTAGAGATGTACTCTGCTCCTTTCCTGATTGGATTTTTTTTTTAGATGACACTGAGGACTGTTACCCGATACATTATGGATCTCAGGATGTTGTGGGTTTGGAGTCAGAGACCCTGGCTCAGGAGGGACTTATCCTAAGTGAGACAAATGACCAGAGTTTAGTAGCTTCTTAGTATTCTTGGTAATGGATTTTTCTCCAGCTTATTTGTTAGTATTTCTTTCAGACTCATTCATGTATTATTTTAGACTCATGAGTTGTATGTGACTATTCTATTCTTTATCATATTCGTGCTCGTTCCATCTTTGATCTGTGATTGAGTATATTATTATTGTTGTTAGTTCATTATATTACTAGATAGATTACCCAGACAGCGTTCTACCGCCGATTCTGCGGCGTAGGCTGGGCGTTGTTCCTGACTTGTACCCTTACATCGGGTGCGGGTCGTGACAAGTTTTTAGTGGTGGCCCACGCAGGTCTTTGAGGTCACAATTAGTGCAATTTTTATGGGTGCTCTGAACTGATTACTATTACGAGCCTGAATACAGGATATAGGCTATAGGCTGAGAATACTCAATCACACCTAGGAAAAATTCTTTTGGTTCATTCAACTATTCTCCTTTGATATTGACATTTGATCTTTTAATCTGTCCTTTCCTTGAGAGTCGTACATCTTGTGCCATATTGATTATTTCTTTCGCTTTGTCTCAGGATGCTGCCTAAGACTAGATCGCAGCAGGGGAGAGCAGTTTCTGAGAGGTCTGCGACACCCCGAGGGCCAGTACCAGTCACTTCTCCAGTGATTGGAGTGTCAGTTGCTTTCAGAGGTCCACCACCTACTCAGAGGGCTGTGCCAGCTATATCTGAGGGGCTTACACCTCCACCTCCTGTGCCAGCAGAGGCGACACAGATGTTTACACTATTTCGTGAGATGCTCGAGGCACAGAGGGATCACTCGGAGGAACATCAAAGGCATACCGACGTTTTATGGCAGGGCATCGAGAGTGCTCATCATCTTGCTCGTGTCATAGTCGAGAGAGGGGTTTCGGTCCAGCAGTAGGATGTTCCTCAGGTTGCTCAGCATCGGCCAGGCAATATCTAGGACTTCAAGAAGCTGGAACCTAGGGTCTTTGAAGGGACGGAGGGCATCGTCTATACTGATGATTGGCTCGAGGACATTGAGCATTTTATGAGGGTGTCCCATCTTTCTAAGGATCTGAAGGTTAAGGCGGTAGGACTTTAACTGTTCGACGTCGCTCGTACTTGGTTCAGGAATGAGCCAATTCTTGTTGACGCTGGACAGTCTTGGGAGGTATTCAAGGACCTCTTCAAGAAGAAGTTTTTTGCTTGGGCAGACAGGCTAGACTTAGGGAGGCAGTTTGAGAGTCTCATTCAGGGGAGCATGTTTGTGGAGGAGTACGCTGTAGAGTTCGACATGTTGATCCAATTTATAGAATATTTGGTGAGAGAGCCGAAAGTTCAGGTTATTCGTTTTCGTGAGAGTCTAAACTGGGAAGTGAAGATCCTTATTCCGTCTTTTTATGAGACATACTTGGAGATACTTGTGGAGGCATGCAAGGTTGAGCGGGAGTTGGGTTTAAAGCCCAAGAGAGACCGTGATTCTTTCCTGGGGGCAAACAGTAGTGCAGTATCTGCAAAATGTCATTATTTCCAGTCCAGGCCTTCCAGCAGCCACAGCAGCACTAGACTCCAGCTAGGGCGGTGTTACACCAGGCACCACAGCAGTCGAGGCAGTTACAACAATCTTCTTGCCATTTCTACAAGAAGCCCGGCCACATCTGGAAAGTTTGCAGGAGGAGGTTGGGAGTTTATTTGTATTGTGGTACTGAAGGGTATCAGCTGAGAGAGTATCCTCGTCGTGCAGTTCAGGGAGCAGCTTCAGCTCCGAGGGCACAGGCGAGACCACCTACAGTACAGCCGAGGGGACCGCTTCCGACACAGCAGCAGCGTTATGTTCAGCATCAGCAGCAGGTAGGTACATGTCAGGGATGAGCGTTTGCTATAACCGTCGAGGAGGATGAACCCACCGGAAATGTCATCACAGGTTCTATTCTTCTTGATTCCATTCCAGCTTTAGCTTTGTTTGATAGTGGTACTTCCCATAGTTTTGTATCTGTTTCTTTTTCTCTGAAGCATTGTTTGGTAGATGAGTCTTTGCTTAGGACTTGCAAGATCATGACCGGGGAAGGCATTATCCTGGTTAATGATATTTGCAAGGATCGGAGAGTTACTCTAGGAGGCCGGAAGTTGAGTGCGTGTCTACTTGTAATGCCACTTCTTTGCTACGATATTATACTCGGGATGGATTGGTTGAGTAGGCACCGTGCTAGCATAGATTATAGAGGAGGTAGAGTTTTATTTGGTCTGCCGCGAGAGCCAGAGTTCAAGTTTGCTAGAGGAGTTACAGAGTAGGGAGAAGGCATTATTTGTAGAGCTATGGTGGAAGACAAGGAGTTGCCACATCTACTGATAGCAGAGTTCTTGGATGTGTTTTCTGAGGAATTGCCAGGGTTGCCGCCAGATCGAGATATTGAATTCTCTATAGACTTAGTGCCAGGTGTAGAACCAATTTTGTAACATGTTTATAGAGTAAACAACAGTGAGCTGGTCGAGCTGAAGAAGCAGGTGGATGAATTGCAGGATAAGGGGTTTATCAGATCAAGTTCTTCATCGTGGGGAGCCTCGGTATTATTTGTACCGAAGAAGGATGGATCGGTGCGCATGTGCATTGATTACAGGGCTTTGAATAATCTCACTATCAAGAATAAGTACCCTTTGCCACGGATTGATGATCTGTTCGATCAGTTGAGTGGTGCCAAGGTATTTTCTAAGATAGATTTGAGATCAGGTTACCACCAAGTGAATGTGAAGCCGGTGGACATATCGAAGAGTGCTTTTAGAACTCGGTATGGTCAGTACGAGTTTATGGTGATGCCGTTTGGGTTGACTAATGCACCGACGGTATTTATAAACTTGATGAACAAGGTGTTCCATCAGTACCTTGACAAGTTCGTGGTGGTATTCATCGACGACATACTCATATACTCGAAGACACCGGAGGAGCATGAGGAGCATTTGAGGATTGTGTTGGATGTACTGAGGAAGGAGAAGCTATATGGGAAGTTGTCCAAATGTGAGTTTTTCCTGGACAAGGTGGAGTTCTTGGGGCATGTTGTGACGGTTGATGGTATTTCAACAGATCCAAAGAAGATCACAGCAGTGGAATCTTGGAAGACCCCGAGTTCGGTAGCAGAGATCAGGAGTTTCTTGAGATTGGCATGCTACTACAGAAAGTTTGTGCAAGATTTTTTGAGGATTGTCGAGACAATGACCAGACTCACCAGGAAGGATTTAGAATTTGTTTGGACGGAGGATTGTCAGGTTGCTTTTGAGGAATTGAAGAAGAGGTTAATGTCTGCTCCTATTTTGACGTTGCCATCAGGGTCTGGAGGTTTCACTATTTATAACGATGCATTGGGAAAAGGTTTGGGTTGTGTTCTTCAGCAGAATAGAAAGGTGATTGTCTATGCATCCAGGCAATTACGTCCTCATGAAAAGAACTATCCTACCCATGATTTGGAGTTGGCAGTAGTCATCTTCGCCCTGAAGTTGTGGAAATATTATTTGTACAGAGAACATATGGAGATCTTTACAGACCACAAGAGCTTGAAGTACGTTTTCATGCAAAAGGAGTTGAATATGAGAGAGCGTCGGTAGTTGGAACTGATGAAGGATTTTGATATATCTTTACAATATCATCCTGGAAAAGCTAATGTAGTTGCCGATGCTTTGAGTAGGTATCCGATAACTATGTTCTTGATGTAGGATCGATATTTGTTGGAGGACTTGGATAGCTTGGGCATTGAGATAATTGTTCCTGGTTTGTCTATGCAGATATGGGGATTGTAGATACATTCAGATTTGATGAACAGGATCAAGGCAGCCCAGTATGAGAATGTATCTCTGAGAAGCATCAGATCTCAGGTGAGAGCAGGATTGGAGGATGATTTCACCATTGCTGAGGATGGATCTTTGAGGCATGGAGTTAGATTGTGTGTACCTAGTGGGGAGCTACGTGAGGAGGTGTTGTAGGAAGCGTATCGCTCTCAGTATTTCATATATCCAGGTGCCAACAAGATGTATCAGGATATGCGAGAGAGTGTGTGGTGGTATGACATGAAGAGGTAAGTGGCACAGTTTGTATCCAGATGCTTAGAGTGCCAGCAGGTGAAAGCCGAGAGGCAGAGGCCTGGAGGTTTACTTCATCCACTATCCATTCCAGAGTGGAAGTGGGAGCACATTACTATAGATTTTGTGTCAGGACTTCCACGATCTCCAGAAGGAAAAGACGCGATTTGGGTCATCGTTGATAGGTTGACCAAGTCGGCCTACTTTTTGCCTTTCAAGGTGGGTTTGTCTACGGAGAAGCTGGCAGAGATGTATATGAGGCAGATTGTTAGGATACATGGAGTTTCCATCAGCATAGTCTCGGATCGGGATAGTCGTTTCACTTCTCATTTCTAGAGGAGTTTGCAGGAGAGTTTGGGCACTCAGTTCAAGTTTAGTACTGCATATCATCCCAGACAGATGGGCAGTCAAAGAGGACTATTCAGACTCTCAAGGATATATTGTGCACTTGTGTACTAAATTTTGGGGGTTCTTGGGAGGACCATCATCATTTGGTAGAGTTTGCTTATAACAACAGCTACCTGGCTAGTATAGAGATGTCATCTTTTGAAGCTATGTACGGTCGAAGGTGTCGTACTCCCTTGTAATGGGAAGATATTGGAGAGAGAGTTTTGATTGGGCCAGAGATAGTTGTGGATGCAGCGAAGAAGGTTCAGTTGATCAGAGACAGACTTCGTGTGGCACAGGACAGACATCGACATTGGGCCGATAGCTGCGGGAGACCTTTGGAGTTCATTGTATAGTTAGATATTTGTTTGTGCTTGTTATTGGTTGTTTCTTATAGATTAAGTTATTAAGGTAGCTTTTTGTTCTAGGTGTGTGGTTTGGTATTTCTGAGAATTTCTCCGATACGAGGCATGATTCGCTTCGGTGGAGGCGGGAATCATAGTCCGCGATTCATCGGACCTTTCACTATTCTAGAGAGGATCGGTGCAGTTGCTTATAGACTAGACTTGCCACCTGTATTGGAGGGAGTGCACAATGTGTTTCACGTGTCGCAGTTAAGATGGTACGTGGTAGATCCTAGTCATGTATTATATCACTCGGAGATAGAGGTGGGCCCTACTCTTAGCTATCCAGAGCAGCCAGTTGAGATTCTAGATCGGAGAGAGAAGGTGCTAAGGAACCAAAATTTTTCTTTGGTGCGTGTCGCATGGAGGCATCACTCTCCGGAGAAGTCTACCTGGGAGAGAGAGGATGAAATGCGAGAGCTTTATCCATATTTGTTTGTGCCTTGAGGTATGTTCTTTCCTAATTATATTATGTTCTTTCATAGTTAGTTCTGTTCTTTAGTTTTGTTCATTATTATGTTCTGTTATTTTCTGGGGGTAGTTTTCGTCTTTGAATTTCGAGGACAAAATTATTTTAAGGAGGGTAGACTTGTCACTTCCACATTTTCTAGGAAAGAGTAATTTAGTAATTTCATATTTAATTAAATATTGTGCATGATAATAATTATTTATTATATTTTTAATTATTGTTAGATGTTAGTTATTTATTTTGGACTTGTGTTAGTGGACCTAACTAGTTTAGTTTAGACTCATAGACCAACATGTATTAATTGTTAGATTTGAGCCCAATTAGAAAGCTCATTGATTAGGAGATGGATTAAATTAATTAAACCATTAGACTAGAAGCTTCCTTCCTCAATTATTTCTTCATGAGAGGCCCCAAGGGGTATAATGGATATTACATAGTAGCTTGAGAAAGGGGTAGAGGGGGGCGGCCTATTAAAGAGGGGGGAATTGATTTCTCTCTCCACTTTTCATTTCAAAACTAGATCTAGAATTTTCCTCAACCAAATTTCTTCATTCCCACTTCATTTACCTACCAAATTTCATCCCAATTCGTTCCTAAAACATCATTGGAGACTAGTGGATCAAGGATCTAGAAGGAGGAAGCAAGGATCTACAAATAGGAGCAAGGATCTACAAGTTGGAGGCCAATTTTATCACATTTGGAGGTTTCATTAGGAATCTATCTCCCAATAGATACAATTCAGTTTTTTCCCTTAATGTAGTTTCTAAATCTTAGATTTAACAATGAGAAATCAACCCATATGTCACTACCACATTCTAAAAATAGGGGTAGTTTTGACTTTTTATATATTATTAATATTGTATGTAGTTATTTTAAATAATTGCATGAGATGTGTATTTATATATATATTATATATATACAGTGTTCTTAATGTTTGAGCTAGTAGACTTGACCTAGAAGCCCACTAGATGAATACCTGACCGAATTATAGGGTTATGAATTTAAATTATATTATTTAGGATTTAATTTATTGAGGTTGTAATTTATTATAGTGATTGTTACACCCTACCGTTGTTGCAATATTCAGAGTCCAACATTAGCCCATAATTTCTAACAAGTTATTGCATTCTAGACTTGACATGCCAACTTAGGTGCTGGACTTTTCCGTCAGTCAAAATCATAATCCTTTGTGCTCTAATTTAATTGCATAACTTTCCGTATCCGAAATCCATTATTTAATCCTGTGTCGCGCACCTGTCTCGTTGCGATCAATTTTGAGATACCAACTCAACCCGTTTAGCCGGACCAATTAAAGGGTCCAAGACTGACACCAAGCTTACACCTCTCATGACCTTTGTGTAACTCATAATTATGCTCTCTTGTGCTTCATTTTAGTCGCACAATATTCATCGCGGACGTTTATTTTAATTCTAAATAAAATCCAACTTTGTATCGTTCTGTGTTCCAATCAAAATTGGAGAAACAATCTCGATCCATTTTGAGCAACCCAAATTAGGGTAATATTCTGTTCTGGGTCTTCTTCATTTATGACACTTCTGTCCCACTTAATTTTAGCCCCATGTACCTTCAATTTATTTTAGAACACCGCTTGCATTTATTTAATTAAATTGGGGATACCAACTTTGACTAATCTAATTTTAACCCAATTTAATCCAAATACCCCATTAATTAAGCCCATACAAAACACACAACACCCCCTCACCCTACAAAATACCAAACACCAAATCGCCCACCAAATTTTTATCATTTCATGTGTCTGTACAAATACCCAAATTTAAGGGGACTTATTTGCAAATGTTGCATTAGGTGTCAACACCCCATTGGTTTAAACCAAATAGAGAAGCCCTAATTCTTTGACTAGTCAACCCAACCCCTCTCCTTGGTATGAATAATTTCCTCATGTTGGATCCTAGCCACCCATTTAAAATGGGGCTCATCATCACCACACACTCTACATCGCATCCCCTATATAATGCCTCTTCATGCACACTTTCCCAAGCAGGCCCTAATCCCCATACCTTGGAAAACCCCCCACCTTCTCTTTCCTCCTAAACCCAACTGTAGCCTCTACATTTTTCCCATTATCTTCTTCTTCTTCTTCTTCTTCTTCTTCTTCTCCTCCTTCTTTAAAAAAAAGAGAAAAGAAAACAAGGAGAACCTCCTTCTCCGGCCCTTGGCTCCGGTCACACCCTCGACCCCCTACTTCTTTCTCCGCCTTACCCGTCCGACCCGACCTAGGCGGCCAACCCTCTCCACCGCCTCCAGTCTCTGGCACCGCCACGACCTGCAAATTCTCCTCCGGCCACGAGCACGCTCCGACTACCATCACCACCATCCCGCACCTCCGTTCGACCGAGCCCCGCTCCTCCCTCCATAATCACCCGCATCACCATCATTGCCTCCCGCTGCAACCAGAAGCTCCACCGCCATCGTCTCCTCCCACCACCCAGCTGCTCTTCCCTCCTCCGGCCAAGCCACCTCGACCCATCCGACCATCTCCCCATCGACTCCACCCCGACTTCCAACCCGATCCGGCCAAGCTCCGGCCACCCGTTCTACCTCCAGCCAACCTCCCTACTCCGGCAGACAACCTCGACCTCCTTCTCCCTGGCTGCTACTGCCACTGTCCCGACCACCTTCTTCTTCTCCCCAAAGCATCCCCTCCGGCCGACCAGTGATCCGCTGTCGAACCACGACTCGACCACCACCAGTGCCACCCTACCACCACCAGTACCACCACCCTTCACCACCTCGTACCACTAGCATCACCATCCCGTACCACCAGCCCCCTCCACCAGTACCACCACTCTTCGTCTTCGTCGTCATCTTCGTCTTCATCGTCATCCTCATCATCATCAACGTCACCTTCGTCGTCGTCATCGTCGTCATCAACATCGTGGACGTCGTCGTCATCACCGATATCGTGCACGCGCACAGGTTCGAGTTCTCCCTTTGCGTACGCACACACGTACGTGCATACGCATACTCTTCACTAGTATACATACGTATTTGTATGGTTTAATATGTGTATTATGTTATATGGGTGTATGTGTGTACGTATGAGTATATGTATTTAGTAAGTGTTTATATATATATAGCATATGAACCCATTGGTATATATATACATATCAATATATAGTATATTTCTAAAATTAGTATATATATACATATATAGTATATATTAGTATGTATGGTACATATATTAGTATAGGTTTAAACGTATTTTGGTATATATATCTAGTATATCTCTGAACTAGTATATATACATATATATATACGTATTGTATATATCTTCCTAATATATGTTTAATATATATACGAAGTATTAATTCTATTTAAAGTATATATATGTACATATATCTATTATATTTGTAACATATGGATATTAATGTATATGTTAGTTAATGATATGTATAATATGTTCATGTACTAGATGACCCAAGTGTAACCATGGATACCCCGTAGTTATATTGGCCTGTGACCATGTAAATGTTAGTTGACTGCCAAATATACACTGACGTACTGGCAAGCCCCGTATCATTTTGACTGTCTGTTTTGCACAGCAATTACAGATACGACACCTGTACAATCAGACACAAACTTGACCCTAGTTGACCAGTGACATACCTAGCGTAGCCCTGAGTTCATCGTATTTTGTGTTTGTTAGTGTAATGTCTGATGCAATATTATATTATATTATATATGTATAGGACTTTTGGATCGTCCTGCGATACTTCAGGAGTAGGACATTGGTATTAACAGCTAAGGACCCCAGGCGAGTACATTCTCTAACAGTTTATTTTTTATGATATCCTCTATGTTCATTGTATTTAATGTAGATATCCATATTTCTCGACACGATGGTTACAAGGATTGGTATAACCGGATCTCGTCATGAGATGCTATTCCTTTTTATAGTGTATCTTGTACAAGTCGTATTTCGTTGTTTATCTTGTACATGTACAGACACTGATTCTCGGGGAGAGTCGCTATCTTCCTGGAGAATCTCGTGCCATAGCATACCATGGTTGGATCTACTATACCAGTCGGGGGTGGGGAGTATTTTAGTGTAGATATGTGATCATATCCTTCATGTACAAGACTTTTTTTCTCGTAAGTGTTGGTCATACACCGCACGTATGACTAGCCAGGCCATTATTCTCGTACAAGTCCCAAGTCGATCACATATTAAGCTAGTACTCACACACTTAGTCATAGCATTCTTATTCATTGATATATTGTTCCTTCCTGCATCTATTTATAGTATTTCCAGTATTTCCTTTATTGTATATCTCTCGTACATGTATATGCATCTTGTATATTTCTATCTATTTACTGCTATATAGTTTATATCATTGACGTAGAACTGCTGTTAGAGATGTACTTTGCTCCATCCTGACTGAAAATATTTTTCCAGACTGCGCCTTAGAGGACCGGTGTCCGACACTTTATGGACCACAGGGAGAGTAGCTGCAGACTTGGATCTGGTAGTTCAGTTGTGATTTTGGGAGGTCTAGCCAGAATCACGAGTTATCTAGTTAGTTTCTTTTAGCAGTTTATGGTACCGGATTTGTCTCCGGCATACTTTGATGAGACTTGGATTTTATTGTTGAGTTAGATTATTTCTATTTAGACTTGTGTTGTATTTTGATTTATTTATTTCTTCGATATCTTATCATGCTTTAGCTATGTGATTGAGTATGTTGATCATATTATATTGTGTTATCTGTGTCTCCTTATGGAGTTGGATGCTCGTGTGAGATTGCTTAGATAGTATCATGACCTAGACAGCGTTCTACTGCCGATACTGCGGCGTAGGCTGGACAAACCCACGTACTCGTGTCCCAATTTCGGGTGCGGATCGTGACACCATATACATAGACTACCCATAGGATTTGGTTTTGTGTTCATAGGAGGCCTATTGTAAAATTTAAGGTGTTTTTTGTGTTAATTTTGGGGGAATTCCTAGATTGACATTTGTTGTGTGTGTCAATTGGTCCTATAGATCAATTTGGCATATGCTTATGTGTTTGGGGCTAGTGTCGTGTCCACAATTGGGAACGTGTAGGTCGTATCCCAACAATTTGGTGATACATGTTAATTTGGGGGTTTTCCTCCGACACGAGACTTTGAACATGTTATATTTTGACACGGACACGTACATTTGTATTTGACTCTTCGTATTGTTCATAAATAATATATATGACTTATTCGTTTCCTTCGAGGTACGATTGGATGTGTGGTGGACTCGTATCGCATGCGTATCCTAGATTTAGTGGGATACGGAGTGATACGTTCCATGTGTGTGCAATTAATTGTAGATCTAATTCTCTTGTGTTCCTATTTCATGGAGAAGTGAAATTATATATATATATATATATACATATATATATATACATATATATATATATATATATATATATATATATATATATATATATATATATATAATGTTGTGTGTATATATTTATGTAATGTTGAGTCTTATATCTACGTACCTATGTATATACTATATGTGTATATAGTGTATGTAACTATTCTTCTACATGTATACATATATTGTAGTATATATATAGATATGTATATGTTAATAGATATTTATATGTGTTTATAATAATATAATGTATGTTTTATTTGGTGTATATGTTTATATGTACGTATACGTACATATGTTGTTATAAACATATTACTATATATGTGTGTGTATGTTGCTATGTGGTATTTTGTACATATTACTATGTATGGGTGTATGTATAGTTATTAGTAGTATTATATGTATATGTATAGATATATTATGTGGGTTATATATATATATATATGTTATTATATATATATATATATATATATATATATATATATATATATATATATATATATATATATATATATATATATATATATATTAGTGACAACGGACAGGGGCTTTGGCGACAACAAGAGCGTCGCAACTGCAGCAATAATACCAACAGCACAACAGCAGCCGTAAGAGCAACAACGACAGCAAGCGTCGGTAAAAAGCAGCAGCAGCAGCAATAACAGCAACAGCAGCCCTATAGCGACAGCAGCAGCAACAACTGCAGGAATTTGTCGCTGAATCGGCAGAGTAGCAGCAGTCGTATCATAGGCTTTAGCGACGGCTTTGGCGATAACAACATGAATCTGTCACTAAATCAGGAGAGTATCAGCAGAAACAACGATTTTCAGCGATAGCTGTAACCTCCGATTTCCAAATTCCGAAATAATTAGATTTTTAATTTATTTTAAATACCAAGTTATAAAATATTTTCTCCTTGAATTTTTGTATTTTATTTTGAACAATGTTTGATTTTAGAAGGTAATTTAAAATCTTTTATAAAAATCATTTTTCCTAAATGACGATTCCTTATAAATAAATAAATAAATAATAATGTATATATATTTCTCTAGTTTCAAATGTTTATTGGCTTGAAATCATAAAATTAGTTATTTGATAAAATTAATTAAAAGACTAGTTGTTTCTTCATAATAAATTTTATGTTATTGGGATAGTAAATAAATACGTTTCATACTTTCTAAGATTTTGCAAATATGGATTAATTAGTAGCTAATTGGGAATAAGTTAGCTTTCCTTAAATATTTTCTGAAATTATAATCTTTTCGAAATAAAATTTTACAAGTTGCCTTTTTCCCATTAACTAGCCAACACACCCTCATTTTTTCCACATGAGAAAGCCCGTTTATTTATTATCCTGGCCATTCACTATTGGGCCAATCCTCACCCTTTAGCCCACAACTCTCTCTCCCTATTTAAGTCCCTCATCACCATTCCCAAGAAACCCTAGCTAGCTCTCTCAAATCCCCACAAGCCAACAAGTCATCACCACCATTTTGTGTGCTCGTGTCCGTGTGTCCAGCATCACCGTGTCAGTCGTGTTGGCCTCGGGTCTGACCCCGGGTGTCCCATCGTATCCATTCATTTCCTGTGTCCGGTTACAATATTACAACCAGATTTCCCGTGTCCAACACCCGGACACGTCCACAGTACATTCAAACCCCTGTGTCCAACACCCGGACACGCCCGCAGTACAACGAACCCATCGTGTCCAGCCGACACGATGCACCCCGACACATCCACAAAACCTAACCCTAACCTAACTCCGACGAGCGCCGATGGCCGCCCAGATCTCGATCGCCGGTGGATGCAAGCCTGCCGCTGGAACCGAGCACCGCCGTTGAAGCCGAGCATCGCCGTGGCCGACCAGACGCAGCCGCCTCGAAGCCGCCGCCTCCTCGAACAGAGCGCCCGCCCCCTCGAACCAAGCGCCGCCTCGAGCCGAGCGACGCCGCCGCCTCAGATCCGTCGACCGCCGCGTCGAGCTCAGATATCCGACGCAGCCGCCGCGTCGAGCAGATCCGTCGCCTCGGGCAGACCGCCGCCGCCCTGAGCTCCCCGATCCCGCCCGAGACGAACGCCGACGCCCTGCCCGGCCTGACCCCGGCGGACCTCCCACGCCGACGCCGGAGTAAACTCAGGTGAGCTCTTCCCTCTTTTTCCTCTTTCCCTTTCTCGGTTTAGATGCTGTTGGATGGAGAATTTAATTAGGATTAGTAGAGTTAGCTTATAATTAGATTAATATATAATTAGTATATTAATTATATATATTAGATTAGTTTAATTTATAATTAGAGCAGTTAATTAATTTCTTATCAGTTAAATAAATTATAAATTAGTTAATTATTCTTAACTAGTAGTTAATTAATCAGTTAGCTTATATGTAGTTAGCTAGTAGTTATATATTGGTTTAGTTAGTAGTAATCAGTAATTATTTATTAATCAGAAATTAATTATTAATCAGTTGGTAATTATTAATTAATTAGTTTAGTATTTTCATGTAACTAGTTTAGTAAATAAAATATAATTAGTTTTATTGTTTATGAATTTAGTTATGTATTATAATTAAAAGGGGTTTTGATTATGTAAAAAATATAATAAATCTTGGGGTTTATTGTTAATAAAAAAAAATATAGTTTCAACAATAAAAATTAGTTCAAAATTGGTTATTTAGACTGGTAACTGAAATTACTAGAGATATATAAATATGATGGCTTTTACATAAATTCTAGATTTTTATAAATAAACTTTTAAGTATAATTTTGTTCGAAAGGAAAGTTTAACAATTATTGTTTAAATAATTTCGAAATGATTTATATATGTAATTGATTTGGTATCTATGTATATAAATTTTTAGTATATGTATATAATCATTTTGGTATATATATATACTTATATATATACATGTATATATGTATGTATATTTTTGGTATAATTATACATATATTTAATTGGTATAATTTCATGTAGTATATGTGTAATAAAACGTATTTTTAATATATGAATTAATTGGCATCTGTATATATATATATATAGTATAAATTTAATTTGGTAAATTAATATTAGTATGTTTAAGAATGATGGTGACAATATATATATATATATATATATATATATATATATATATATATATATATATATATATATATATATATGTATATTCTAAAAATGTACTTTGCACACATATGATATGTACGTATTTTGATATATGTTAATATATAAATGTACTTATTTTAGTAAATATACAACTATAGCTAGTAATTTATATTGGTATATATTTTAGATATATACATATGTTAGGTTAAATTCTTTTTAGTATGTATACAAGTATTATTTATTTTAAGGTATATATATTTACATATATCTACTATTATAGTTGATGGAAATTATAATATGGTTAATTGGTAAACCTACTAGGTGATCCTAGGTGACTAGTAGCATACCTAGAGAAGTCCCGAACTCAGTGTTTTTAGACTGTGTTAGTGTAGCATCTGATGCAAATGTGGTTTTGCTTGTGATATGTTTATAGGACTGTTGGTTTACCCAGGGGATACTCTGGAACAGGACATCAATAATTACCAGCTAAGGACCCAAGGCGAGTACATTCTCTGATTAGTTTCTAATTTATGATATCTCCTATGTTCACTGTATCTAGTGTAAATATCCATGTTCTTGACACGTTGGTTACACGGATTGGTATACACGGATCTCGTTATGAGATGTTATTCCTTATTCATGGTGTAGCTTGTACAAGACTTGTTTTCCTTGTTATCTTGTGCATGTACAGACACTGATTCCCAGGGAGATTTGCTACCTTCCCAGGGAATCCCGTACCATAGCGTACCATGATTGGATCTACTATACCAGTCGGGGGTGGGGAGTATTTTAGTGTAGATATGTGATCATACCCAACTTTTCATGCATCATAGCTCACCCCACATCTCACGTCGGGTGCGACCTGACCATCTCCGTGCCTCATAGCTGTTACGTGTGATTAGCCTGACCTCTACATGCATCATAGCTAACCAACGGTTAGCCTGACCTTCGTGAATCATAGCTAATCACATGTAACCAGCCTGATCAAGTTCCCAAGCCGATCACATGTTAAAGCTAGTACTCACACACTTAGTCATAGGTTTCTTGCTCATGGACATATTGTTTCTTTTCCTGCAGTTACTTACAGTATTTTCAGTATTTCTTTCATTGTATAATTCTCGTACCTATACATGCATCTGGTATATTTCCATCTAGAACTGCTACATAGTTTATGTCATTTATATAGAACTGTTATTTAGAGATGTACTTTGCTCCTTCCTGACTGGAAAATATTTTTCCAGACTGTGACCTTAGTGGACTTGTTTCTGACACTTGGAGATTGGTTGTTACTGATTGCAGGTATGATTGTTTTATCATTAGACTTGTGTTGTATTCTTTTGTTTCTTTAAATTCTTATCGTGCTGTAGTTGTGATTGAGTATGTTATTCATTTTGATAGTGTTATCCGTGTCTCCTTATGGAGTTGGATACTAGTGTGAGATTATTTAGATAGTACTTGACCTAGACAGCGTTCTACCGCCGGTGCTGCGGCGTAGGCTGGACGTACCCACGCTCTCGTGCCCTTATACCGGGTGCGAGTCGTGACACGTTTTATTGGTGGCCCATGCAGGTCAGACTTCGCGAGTTATGCGATGTCGTAGTAGTGTAGCATCCTTGTTAAACTACTGCGTGCCTGCTATAGAACATAGGACATAGGATACTAGGATGAGGGAGGATACTCAATCACAATTTATTTGAAAGATTTCCTGGGATGACCCCATGAGAAACTTATTATAATTTCCAATTTAATTCCTTCGCCCTTGTTTTCGTCCGTCCTCACTCGTTGATATTGAGTTTGATTCTTGTTGACCAGTTGTTAACTTTAATTCCTGGTATCGTTGTTGAGTTGATTTCATATTGAGATGAATTTTACGGACTAGAATTTATGGTATCATCTGATGACATATATTGATGAGGACAGTGAGAAAGGTAAAACGTCTACTTTGGTTATGGAACCTAGAGTTTATCGCAGCCATATTAGCTGTCGCGACGAGAACGTAGGAACCTGACTTGGATGTACATACTATAGTTATGAAACTTAGGGTCTCTCGTAGCCATACCGGTTGGCGTGGCGAAGATTCTAGATGACGTGATTATGGAGTTGCATACCTTAGTTACGGAACCTGTCGTTTATCGCGTCTATGCTTACTGGCGTGGCGAGGATTTTGTGTGTCATGATTTCTGACAGACGTGTATGATTATCAGGTTGTATCTTAAATTGGTTCTTAAAGTATCATCTCAAGACTTATCTATTTATGTTATTCTAGGACTTTGTTCCATCGCTTCTTTTCTTTACTAGCAGTAAAGATACCTTCCGTCCTTGATCCAGTTTCTTTTGAGCTTCTTTTCTTTGAGGATTCCTTGTTATGTATGATAATTTGTGACTTGTAATTTTGTTTGTGTCTTGTATTAGTGTTGACTGAGTGTGACTTGTGAGTTCGTAAGTGTTTCTTAGTTGGACATGTGAGCAGTGGACTTTAATCTAGAGTTAACCATAGCATAATACCTTGTAACAATGGTTCTAGGATAAGGTTATTAGAGACAGTAAGTAGAATGAGAGTATAGAGTATCAGTGATAGTTCTCAGAGATAGTATCAGAGCCAACATACCCGTCCTGGATAATCATGAATTTGCAATTGGATGACCTACGTGAACATTTAAGTATCCAGGAAATTATGTTAAAGATTAATGGAGCATGATGTTCAATTTGATGATTGATACCGGGTATGTAAAGAGTAAAGGAATGTATATGCATAAAGGGTTTAATGAGATGTCATAAGTAGAGAAATATCAGGATTAGTAATGAAAGTGGTGAAGCGTATCACGGATTAGTTTAATAGGCTTTAAAGGATTAAAGGAAAATACCTATACAACCATCAAGATGAGGAACCATATACATGCCCATGAAAATAAGAAATATGAGTGTTGTAAAAGGTACAACTAATCATGAGTTCTAATAAGTTTGAGGAGATGATCCAATAATGAAGCTCGCGATATCATACCAAGGGTACTAATGATTCTATATCAAGGATTAGTCGAGAATGACGCTCAAAACAGTAAGCACTCTGTGTGATGATAATTAGATGATATACCAGTTAAGATAGATTGAAAATCATGGAAGAAAATACATGCGATGATAACTTTGATCATTGGAGGTAATAGTGCAAGAGATTCGGGCAGTACAATTTTAGTACACAGTTATAGACACTAGATATTTTGAGTGCACCTTGAGTATCAGAGACCGTGAGCACTGATATGTATATTGTGGATTTATAAATTAAAGAGTGGAAATGAATTTTAACTTTGAGAATTATTGAAGAGTTGAGATTGTGTCATTAAAATTTTGGGGATTTTAAATAGTGATTCAATAAACATGGTCAAGGCTACAAAGATTTTAGAAGTGATTAAAATTTTATTCCGATGTTGAGTTTTTGACTTGGAGGAAGTATATACAATTTATTTTAAGTTGATCGAGAAGTTAAACCTTGACGATTATTTTGAGGATTAATTTTATGGTAGATGAGAATATGAATATATTAGTGTATGAATAGATGATATACATATGTAAGGATCTGTTGACTTGAGCATGATCGAGATGGCACCGCAGACTGACTTGGGTGTCCATCTAGGGTTGTATTGGAGAGAACAGTACTTAGTATGGTGTTACACTTGGCGTGCACTGGAGTGATGAGAACAAATAGTATGGACAATTGTAGTAGGAACGAGAACTGACAGAGAGTGTGGTACTAGAGAGATAGAGGTATCAAACTTGGATGCATTATTGAACCATGGTTATATTAGAGAATCTTAGTATCAGATTTAGGTATTAATAAGCAGGTGTATGCAATGAGGATGTAATCATGAATGTTGTGGATTAATGATTTGTTGATATGAGTACCAGTGTACAGGAATAGGAATTAGTTAGTGGATGTGCTAGAGTTAGGTGTTTGTTAGATATAGTAGATACCGCAAGAAATATGTTAGCAGGTTCTTTCTTTTTCATGTTGTTTTTGTCTTCTGATTGATTGATTCCCTAGTACAGTGGGTTGTATTCGTGATTTTTTCTTGTTAGGATATAGTTAGTAGTACACCCTGACAGAGAATGCAATACCATGATAAGACAGACCATAACCATGCATGTTTCCTCTAAGTTGTTTGTTGTATGACTGTGGGTAAAATTTTCTTAAACCATGATCATTAGGGTTTTGACCATAGCAAAGATCTGTGACGAAGTTATGACTGACAAAAAGAGACAAGAGGATTAAATTTGTGGATGAGCATTAAATTAAATAAAGAATTTAGGGGTTGTTATAACGGAGTTGATGGATCATTGATTTTATGAAAATCGAGGTATGATTGAAATTCGAGGACAAACATTAACTTAAATGGAGAATTAAGAAATTCACAGAGCAAAAAAAAAAAAAATTGAGGATTTATTAATTTTAAGGAGGTCTTGATATGATTAAATTGATTATTAAAAATTTGAGAAATTTGAGAGATTATCATTTTATCTATTTGATTGCAAGATAGAAATTTTATATATTATGAATGTTGCATTGAAGATTCTGGAAGCATCGCATCGTTGAGTATTTGAGGAAAAAGAAAATCAGGAAATAAAATCGTAAATGGAATAGTGTCGAATTCAATTCTTGGGATGAGGAGTTAGATTGGAATAAGCATAAATTGAATTTGAGTTAGAGGAGTAAGATGATTGATGAGTGTTTAAAATTTAAATTTTGCGATACAGATTTTTAAGTTTTATAAATATGCATTGATTGGATTCAAATTGGAGGATTGGATATTAAATCCTTAGGTATTTAGATGCGAACTTAAAATTTTTGGGAGGAGATTACGACAAAGGGGATTTGATTTTTTAAATTTGAAGATTTTTCAGGAATATGATGTTGTATAATTTTTGAAAGATTGTAAAATAACATTATGAAATTACTTCATGATTATTGGTTTAAGATTTAAATTTTGATAGAAATAATATGGTGAATAAAGGCAATTATTGAGGATCCTAAATTTCGAGGACGAAATTTTTCTAACGTGGGTAGACTTGTAACCTCCGATTTCCAAATTCCGAAATAATTAGATTTTTAATTTATTTTAAATACCAAGTTATAAAATATTTTCTCCTTAAATTTTTGTATTTTATTTTGAACAATGTTTGATTTTAGAAGGTAATTTAAAATCTTTTATAAAAATCATTTTTCCTAAATGACGATTCCTTATAAATAAATAAATAAATAATAATGTATATATATTTCTCTAGTTTCAAATGTTTATTGGCTTGAAATCATAAAATTAGTTATTTGATAAAATTAATTAAAAGACTAGTTGTTTCTTCATAATAAATTTTATGTTATTGGGATAGTAAATAAATACGTTTCATACTTTCTAAGATTTTGCAAATATGGATTAATTAGTAGCTAATTGGGAATAAGTTAGCTTTCCTTAAATATTTTCTGAAATTATAATCTTTTCGAAATAAAATTTTACAAGTTGCCTTTTTCCCATTAACTAGCCAACACACCCTCATTTTTCCCACATGAGAAAGCCCGTTTATTTATTATCCTGGCCATTCACTATTGGGCCAATCCTCACCCTTTAGCCCACAACTCTCTCTCCCTATTTAAGTCCCTCATCACCATTCCCAAGAAACCCTAGCTAGCTCTCTCAAATCCCCACAAGCCAACAAATCATCACCACCATTTTGTGTGCTCGTGTCCGTGTGTCCAGCATCACCGTGTCAGCCGTGTTGGCCTCGGGTCCGACCCCGGGTGTCCCACCGTATCCATTCATTTCCTGTGTCCGGTTACAATATTACAACTAGATTTCCCGTGTCCAACACCCGGACACGTCCACAGTACATTCAAACCCCTGTGTCCAACACCCGGACACGCCCGCAGTACAACAAACCCATCGTGTCCAGCCGACACGATGCACCCCGACACATCCACAAAACCTAACCCTAACCTAACTCCGACGAGCGCCGGTGGCCGCCCAGATCTCGATCGCCGGTGGATGCAAGCCCGCCGCTGGAACCGAGCACCGCCGCTGAAGCCGAGCATCGCCGTGGCCGACCAGACGCAGCCACCTCGAAGCCGCCGCCTCCTCGAACAGAGCGCCCGCCCCCTCGAACCAAGCGCCGCCTCGAGCCGAGCGACGCCGCCGCCTCAGATCCGTCGACCGTCGCGTCGAGCTCAGAGATCCGACGCAGCCGCCGCGTCGAGCAGATCCGCCGCCTCGGGCAGACCGCCGCCGCCCTGAGCTCCCCGATCCCGCCCGAGACGAACGCCGACGCCCTGCCCGGCCTGACCCCGGCGGACCTCCCACGCCGACGCCGGAGTAAACTCAGGTGAGCTCTTCCCTCTTTTTCCTCTTTCCCTTTCTCGGTTTAGATGCTGTTGGATAGAGAATTTAATTAGGATTAGTAGAGTTAGCTTATAATTAGATTAATATATAATTAGTATATTAATTATATATATTAGATTAGTTTAATTTATAATTAGAGCAGTTAATTAATTCCTTATCAGTTAAATAAATTATAAATTAGTTAATTATTCTTAAATAGTAGTTAATTAATCAGTTAGCTTATATGTAGTTAGCTAGTAGTTATATATTGGTTTAGTTAGTAGTAATCAGTAATTATTTATTAATCAGAAATTAATTATTAATCAGTTGGTAATTATTAATTAATTAGTTTAGTATTTTCATGTAACTAGTTTAGTAAATAAAATATAATTAGTTTTATTGTTTATGAATTTATTTATGTATTATAATTAAAAGGGGTTTTGATTATGTAAAAAATATAATAAATCTTGGGGTTTATTGTTAATAAAAAAAAATATAGTTTCAACAATAAAAATTAGTTCAAAATTGGTTATTTAGACTGGTAACTGAAATTATTAGAGATATATAAATATGATGGCTTTTACATAAATTCTAGATTTTTATAAATAAACTTTTAAGTATAATTTTGTTCGAAAGGAAAGTTTAACAATTATTGTTCAAATAATTTCAAAATGATTTATATATGTAATTGATTTGGTATCTATGTATATAAATTTTTAGTATATGTATATAATCATTTTGGTATATATATATATATATTTATATATATACATGTATATATGTATGTATATTTTTGGTATAATTATACATATATTTAATTGGTATAATTTCATGTAGTATATGTGTAATAAAACGTATTTTTAATATATGAATTAATTGGCATCTGTATATATATATATATAGTATAAATTTAATTTGGTAAATTAATATTAGTATGTTTAAGAATGATGGTGACAATATATATATATATATATATATATATATATATATATGTATATTCTAAAAATGTACTTTGTACACATATGATATGTACGTATTTTGATATATGTTAATATATAAATGTACTTATTTTAGTAAATATACAACTATAGCTAGTAATTTATATTGGTATATATTTTAGATATATACATATGTTAGGTTAAATTCTTTTTAGTATGTATACAAGTATTATTTATTTTAAGGTATATATATTTACATATATCTACTATTATAGTTGATGGAAATTATAATATGGTTAATTGGTAAACCTACTAGGTGATCCTAGGTGACCAGTAGCATACCTAGAGAAGTCCCGAACTCAGTATTTTTAGACTGTGTTAGTGTAGCATCTGATGCAAATGTGGTTTTGCTTGTGATATGTTTATAGGACTGTTGGTTTACCCAGGGGATACTCTGGAACAGGACATCAATAATTACCAGCTAAGGACCCAAGGCGAGTACATTCTCTGATTAGTTTCTAATTTATGATATCTCCTATGTTCACTGTATCTAGTGTAAATATCCATGTTCTTGACACGTTGGTTACACGGATTGGTATACACGGATCTCGTTATGAGATGTTATTCCTTATTCATGGTGTAGCTTGTACAAGACTTGTTTTCCTTGTTATCTTGTGCATGTACAGACACTGATTCCCAGGAGATTTGCTACCTTCCCAGGGAATCCCGTACCATAGCGTACCATGATTGGATCTACTATACCAGTCGGGGGTGGGGAGTATTTTAGTGTAGATATGTGATCATACCCAACTTTTCATGCATCATAGCTCACCCCACATCTCACGTCGGGTGCGGCCTGACCATCTCCGTGCCTCATAGCTGTTACGTGTGATTAGCCTGACCTCTACATGCATCATAGCTAACCAACGGTTAGCCTGACCTTCGTGAATCATAGCTAATCACATGTAACCAGCCTGATCAAGTTCCCAAGCCGATCATATATTAAAGCTAGTACTCACACACTTAGTCATAGGTTTCTTGCTCATGGACATATTGTTTCTTTTCCTGCAGTTACTTACAGTATTTCCAGTATTTCTTTCATTGTACAATTCTCGTACCTATACATGCATCTGGTATATTTCCATCTAGAACTGCTACATAGTTTATGTCATTTATATAGAATTGCTATTTAGAGATGTACTTTGCTCCTTCCTGACTGGAAAATATTTTTCCAGACTGTGACCTTAGTGGACTTGTTTCTGACACTTGGAGATTGGTTGTTACTGATTGCAGGTATGATTATTTTATCATTAGACTTGTGTTGTATTCTTTTATTTCTTCAAATTCTTATCGTGCTGTAGTTGTGATTGAGTATGTTGTTCATTTTGATAGTGTTATCCGTGTCTCCTTATGGAGTTAGATACTAGTGTGAGATTATTTAGATAGTACTTGACCTAGACAGCGTTCTACCGCCGATGCTGCGGCGTAGGCTGGACGTACTCACGCTCTCGTGCCCTTATACCGGGTGCGGGTCGTGACAATAGCAGTCAGGGTTTTAGCGACAGTTTGACAGTTTATACATATATTAGATATATATATATATATATATATATATATATATATATATATATATATATATGGTAATTAATATATATGTAAATATGTTCCTAATGGCTACTTGTATTATAGTATACTATATGTATAATAATTAGTGTTGCATATATTATATTTAAGGGTAGTTAGCATAAGTAAAGTAGTGGGTATTACCATGAGATACCAAGGTAAGTACCAAGGTAATTGGGGATGCCAAGATATTGGGTTTGGGTATCAGTATAGTTTAATGTTGAGATACCAAGTTGATTCAAAATCAAGGTATCTATTTAATATTTGTAATTAGGATTTATATAATAAATAAATTGTTTGATATTAATACGTGATGTTTTCCTTTTGATTTATGTATCCAGAGATACGGTATCCTAGTACCCTAAGATGTAGTTTATGACATAGACTTTAGTATTTGAACCCAATATCTTTGTGTTAGACTTTTGCAACTTAAAAATAGATAGTTGACCTTAGAGTTGACTTAGTTTGACTTTTGACTTAGAGTTGACTTGTTGACCTAAAAGTTGACTAGTTTAACTTATTTTCTTTCTGAAACCTTGTATTGATGTTGTATTCCATATCTAGGTCTTCGAGGCACCGTATCATACATTTGTGAGACTATTCATTGAACTTCAGGCGAATATATTCTCTGATAGTTTCTCATTTATGATATCCTCTATGTTCATTGTATCTAGTGTAGATATCCATGTTTCCTTGACACGATGGTTACACGGATTGGTATATCCGAATCTCGTCATGAGATATTATTCCTGGTTATATGTCACGACCCGCACCCAGAATTTGGACATGAGTGCGTGGATACGTCCAGCCTACGCTGCCGCATCGGCGGTAGAACATTGTTTATGTCACAATACTATCTAATCATTCTCACACGAGTATCCAACTCCATAAGGAGACACATAAAGCTTAATATAATCTAAAAATACTCAATCACAGAACTAAAGCACATTAAATAGCAAAGAAAATAAATGAAATGCAACACAAGTCTAAACAGAAATAATATAACTCAAAAAAATAACATCCAAGTTTTAAAGTATGCCTGAAACAAATCCGGTACCAAAATCTGCTAAAAGAAAAACTAACTGAATAACTAGTGATTCCGGCTAGACCTCCCAGAATCACATCTGAAGTACAAGATCAAAGGCTGCAGCTACTTCCCTGTGGTCCATAATATGTCAGACACCAGTCCTCTAAGTCACAGTCTTGAAAAATATTTTCAGTCAGGATAGAGCGAAGTACAACCCAAATAACAGTTCCAGTTAATTGATAAGGACTATAAAATAATAAATAGATGATGCTATATACTGAGAGAAGGCAATAAATAAATGTAATAGTCAAATAAAGAGAACAAACAATATATATAATATGGTACAGCCAGTGCATATATGAAATGAAGAGAAAGAACTATAATATCATATACGGGGTGATGTAGTATATGAACTGATATGGAGAATTGTAACTATTCAAAGTGTTTGAAATAGTAGTTTCGAAATATGATTGGCTAGAAACTTGTACGATAGCTACATAGCCTGGCTAATCATATATGTGGTGTATGATTAACACTAACAATATTTAACACTTGTACGATAGGGATTTGATCACATCTCTCACTAGCAATTTCCTCGCCCCCAACTAGTACAGTGGATCCAACTATGACACGTCACGATACACAATCAATGTCCAATATATCATGTACAATGTCTAATATCAATGTCGTGTACAATGTCAATACGATAACCAATATAACATCTCATGACTGCAGATCCAATCTATATACTAGTCCGTGTAGCACAGTGTTAAGAATCAGATATAACATTTCTAATTACTTGAATTATAGAAATTATTAAATAACGAAAATTATCAGAGAATGTACTCGCCAAGGGTCCTGAACGGGCAATACCAATGTCCTGCTCCTGAAGTCTCGCAGGATGATCCAATGGTCCTATATACATATAATATAATACAATATAGCATCAGTCGCTACACTAGCACGCGCACAAATACAATTATGATGAACTCAGAAGCTACGCTAGGGGTGATACTGGTCATCTAGCAGGGTCAAGTGTGCGTCTAAATGCACGGGTGTTATGTCCTCGATTACTGTGCATAATAAGACAATCACTAACACTAACATATATCCAGCTAGTAGGTTAGATACACAAGGCAGTGAGTCCAAAATACGTTAATATATAATTGTAGTGCCTATATATATTACATATTATTACCCACTACTTATAATTATATTAATACACCTAGGTCTACACAATACATAGAAATATGTGACCTTCAATTAACAACCAATTTCTAAGGGATAAACACAAACAACTAATTCCCACGAAGTGATTATTAAACCTAATCTACTATGAAGGTAAATACTATTAGACCTTGTACACACATATACACTAGTTATTAGGTTCACCGACATGGGTCTTACAATCACACCAACCAACTAAACTGTCATGAAGCAATATGCAAATCCCTAATAACATTCACACAAGAACACATACACACAATCATGAATGATGGCAAGTCGAACCTGCATGTTAGGGTGCACGTGCACAGGATCGAGGGTGACTGTTGTAGGTCATCTCCGGTGAGGTAGGACGGTTCGACAATGATGATGATAAGATGATGATAATAATGATTATGGTGATGATGTTGATGATGATGATGATGGTGATGACTGTCGGAGGCTACCGGAGGAACGTTCAGGCAAGGTCGGGGAAGATGGAGGGGCTGCTCGTCGGGTGAACAGGGACGCTAGTGAGGCGTGGAAAGTCTGGCAGCAGGGTGGAGGAGGTCGGCGGGTGTTCAGATGGTGGAGAATGCCGGGTGTCGATCGGAGGAGAAGGTCGGGTCGGGTGGAGATGAAGTCGGTGGTGAGGGAGGTCGAGGCGGTGAGGGGTTGCTCGGTGGTTGATGATGGAGGTTGACGATGATGGGGTGACGGATGAGGGTGATGGGGACGGTGGTATTGGTGGTGGCATTAAAGGTGGCGGTGGTGTATATGTTGACGTAGAATGGGGACTCGGGGTAGTCCGGAGGAAGTCGGGCCGGTGATGCCTGATGAAGGCGGTCGTGGAGGACTGACAGTGGGTCAACGCTGATAGAGTTCTGGCAGTAGCTGACAGCAGTGGTGGTTACTGATCCAGCGATGAGGGGCAGAGGGTGACCGGAGATGAGGGTCGGTGTAACGCCCCGCAACCGCTCAGAGCATTACGCTGAGTCGGATTGAATAAATTAAATGCTGGTTAAATTTAAAATATTAGATTTTGGGAAGAAGGATTAATCGAGTTGGTTTCAATGTGCAGATGGCTAGCGGGTTCGATGGAAATCAGGTGTTCGTTCAGAACAGTACTGAATAGCTGAATGGAAGCGATAATGCCGTCTTCCTTAGTCCGATCGGTCGGATGATTTAGAAAGCACGACCTGCTCGTACGGTCATACCAGTTGAGTAGATCTCGCTTGCATCGGACCACGGGTTCAAGGGATTGGCCGTATCGGCAGGACAAGATGCCTAACGGGATCAATCATTGTGAGTGGGCTCTTTTCCTTCTTCTCTACTCCTTCATGCCTAATAATATAGAAAACACGTAAATGGCTTGAACACTTGGGCTGAAACATTGAGAATTACTACACTGAGGCGTGCATAGAGTGTACGTCGTTGGCTTGGTAGGATGGTGGCGTGAAATGATTTACGCGTTGGATAGTTGGAGCTAGAGTTGGATATTGCATTTGAGGCAGTCGGTTGGATACTTGGGATTATACTTGGATGGTTGGAATGATACATTTGAGGCAATGGGAACATCGGGAATTCGGGCGAGCGAACGTTCATCCGTGCACTTGTATCACTTGGTCGCTTTGTCTCGCAAAGCGAGCAGTTGTGGTTCGAAACCGAACAACTGCATCGGCGAGGGCGTTGTGTCGCTTGATGGGGCATCGTGCCACGAATGGGGCATTGTGCCACTGAAACGGCATTGGGCCATGGGATTTGCTTTGAGCATGGGTGTTGCACCAATTTGAACTCTGTGTTGAGAAGAGGCATCGTGCCTATGAAATACTTGATATATTGGTGCCTTGGGCTATATATTGAGGTCGAGATTTAGATCTCTTGGTTGGATATGTTGGAAGAATGGTTATGGATATTTGGTTGGATATCGGTTGAATGAGTCTAGGATCGCTTGGTGGGGCGAGAATGTTCGATCATCTCATCATACCTACTGTGTCTGCATTGTCACGGACAACCTGTGTGGCACAGGGTTTGGTTTCCTGGAACGGGATGAGGCACCGGGGCACCGGAACCTTTCCACCATGGAGGAAACAATGGGCATCGCGCGATTAGGCGCAGTGCTGGTAGTCCGATACCACTAGGCGGGAGTAGCTGCCCAACCCTGGATCGGGTAGGATTGCCCTGTTGATCTTGGTCCGATCAATGTCCTTCGTGGCTTCTGGCCAGTGACTTCATATAGAATAAATGTTGGCTTGCTTTACTTTGGTTGGTTTGTTGAATCGTGTAGGCGCGGCCACCTTGCCTCGGCAAAAGTGTGCATTCGAGTTTGGAATATAACTTTGGTTGAGGATGGATATTGAGGCGAGACTGATGGTTCGATATATTATCGTGCAAGTGATGGCATTTAGTAAGACGGGTTGGATATATATAACTGCTTATCGTTTGGTTTAAGATTGAATGCTTGCATGCGTAAACTGTTTTATAGCTTTCCTTAACATGTCATTCATATGCCATGAAACGAATCTAGGATTAAACTAGAAAGATCACCATATAACTGTTTGCATTCACTATTTTATTTAGTGTCGGCTTAGACGAGTGGGTTACCCCGCTCACCAGTACGGTTGTGTACTGACCCACGTTTGTGGACAAATATTTCAGGTATGCAGGCGTAGTGGCGCTGCTTGGATATACGGGACAAGATGCATAAATTGTAAGTACCTTTGTGGGCTAGAGAAAGAGCAAGAGTATTTCATCGTCTCTGTGGCATCACCTTTGTGGCATTGCCTTCGGGGCATTTCATTTGGACCCAATTGTGATCTTCGCTGCGTATACTCTGTTTGTGTGCTTGGTACACTAAACGGCTTCCGCTCTAACTTGGTTGTTTCGATGAAAATATTGGTGTTTAAAAACATCGCCTTGTACGAGCGCAACTCCAGGCTCGTACGGCATCACGTCCCAATGGGAACGATTGTCCTGCGGGAGAGCTGCAACGTGGTAATTCATGTTCAGTAGGGACTATCGAGCTTGCAGGAGATTGGGGCATAACAGATTGGTATCAGAGCGTCCGGTTTATTTCTTCGGACTTGATCCTTCGCTTCATCACAAACTCTAAAATAGCTTCCGCGTGTCGTTTAGCTTTTGACTCTACTCGGTGTCGCATCGGATGTTTCATGCAATAAGTCTATTTATTGCTAGTTATGGGTGCATGTTATTCTTGGTTGGGTTGCCTTGGTTAGTTTTCGTAGGATCGCTTAGCCTCGTTAGGCGTTGTTGCATTCGTGCAACAAGTTGGTGGCGTTGTTGCATTTGTGCAACAAGTGTGGGCTTTCGTTGGGTTGTAGCTTGGCTTATCGTTTGGGGAGTTTCTGATTGCCTCAATGGATCAGTTGGTTGGCTAACGAGATTTGGTTATGCGGCATGTGTTGAGTAGAAACATTCGATAAGAATGAATCATTACATGAGTTGCTCGTCTAGCAACTTTGTTGTATAGAAGTTGGAATTTCGGCTGTTGCGCATCGGTTGGGCAAGTCTGAGTTTGGCTCGGGAATATCAGAATAAGTCGGAACGAGTTGCTCGAACAACAAATATGTGAAACCGTTGGGTATTGGGTTGGACTATTTGGAAGACAATCATTGCACAATTGCTCGTATTGAGAAAGTATCAGATTGATGGAAATAGTTGGATAATTTAAGCGTTGCCTGAGTTTTGTGTCAAACTCGAATTGGGAAAGACATGATCACACATAAGGGATGGTTCGAACGGATCTTGGATTCGTGAAAGGAAACGTAATGTGAGTAGCGACTTAATTCGGAGTGGTATATGGGATACCACATTTTGAGCAAGGCATTAGAAATATTTTGGTTGGACATCTATAGGAATTGCCTGAATGGACTCATGAAACGAGAATACAAGTTGGTTGGTGCACGTCGGTTGAGTTGGAAATAATGAAAATGAAGCAAGCGAATATTGAGTTGAGCATATCGTGAACGGACTGGTGCAAATGAAAGCATCGTTAGGCTTAAGAGATGGACAGATCGGAATGAACAACTGGGATACGCTTGAACGAGCGACGGATGAATCGAATGATAACGAGCACGGACTATGATTTTGGGCAACACATTTGAGTTGTTGGTTGAGCAATGAAAAACGAACTTGGTTCGGAGGGGCAAATCGATGGATTCACACAAACTTGAAGATTTTGGATGTTGCTACTCGAGGATTCGACTCAGGTTTAGCTGAAATGAAATTTTGGGCAAGATGTTGCAACAATGGTAGATGGATTCTCTGGAAGACGTGGACGAATTATGGCAACAACAGAGGGCAAAAGATTATGGCGGACGGACTTTTGAAGATAGCTAAATGTGGGAGCAACGTCGGAACAAATTACTGTACTGCTCGAGTAAGTTGGACGTACATTGTGGAACATAGCAATTCAAAAATTTGATGGATTCAGGGCAGAACGACGGATTGATGGAAGACGATTTCAACGAGCGTGGTTCTCGAATTCGGAAACTTTGCTCGGATGAATGGTTGGATTTTGATTCAGATTTTGCAGATGAGATATAGCATGGTTTATAGTAACTGTCCATCGTGATGATTATAATTATCGAGCGTAGCTTCGGGACAGCTGACCCTAAGTGACCTTGTCCGCTGAATTGGATATGAATATGGTAGACCCATAGAATGACCCTTGAGGCAGCATATTTAGGAATGTGTCGAGGGCATATATGAGCAATAAGATTTGGCTTATTGACTGAGTGTTGGATTTCGAGAGACCCTTGGGATAGTCTTCAGCTGAAGATGCAGCCGGAAGATCGAAGCGATGGTGGAAGTAGCCTAGTCAACTGATGAGATTCAGAGTCGCAGATTTTTATCGATGTCATCGACTCTGACTCATCATGCCCTGGAAGGGAATAGCATTCATATGAATTAACGACTGTGAAACTAGCTCATGAAGTTAAAGCAACGGCTCGTTCAGATCAAATCCTTGCGAATACTGGAAGGGACAGACGTGCCTCAGATTTACATGATGTCTCGGAACTTATTCTGGGAAGCGTGCTTATTCAGGAGGCAAAGGTGATATTCTATGCTTCGAGGCAGTGGAAGCAGCGCGAAGAACTATTCCATGCGCAACCTAAGAATTGTGGCGAATGTGTCCACGTTGAAATTGTGGTGACACTACCCTTTGGTGTGGCGGCGAGATCTTCGTGGATCACACGAAGCTCGATATAGATGTTCACCCTGTGAGATATTGAGATGGCAGGAAAATGTATTAAACTGAGCTGATCTAAGCAAAGTTGATATTTGGGTAAGTCGCCTAGCTTGGGTAGTATCAGTTGGGCTGATCGTTCGGTACATGAGATAATATTTGGAGATGTTGCTAGTACTGATTTCCAGAAATAGTTGGATGGATTGAGTTGGAACGCGAACTCATTGAGTCGGTGGAAAATCTGCATAATTGAGAATAGCGCTCGAGCGAATATGTTGGAATAGAAATCGTGATTTGATTCAGTTGGGAGTAAAGCAAATGGATGCCTTGAACATAAAGATACCCTTGTAACTTGTTCAAATTTGCTATCGCAAGGCTCGGCTGAAATGCATGTATTTTAGGGATGCCTTAAATATGTGTATCGATCCAAAACTAAGCGATACGAGAAATTCGTGTTGAGCTGCAAGGAGGATATGGGAATTCGTGAAAATTGTACGAGCGTTCAGCAGAACGAGATGCAGAGTCAGAATCGTGAATATGTGTGTTGCATAGAACAGATCCATGAAATTGGATTGTGGCATGTGATAGGAATATGTACCAGCACGGTTCATGGACGAACCTGATTCTAAGTGGTATATTATGTAATGCCCCGCAACCGCTCGGAGTGTTACGCTAAGTCGGATTGAATAAATCAAATGCTGGTTATATTTGAAATGTTGGATTTTGGGAAGAAGGATTAATCGAGTTGGTTTTAATGTGCAGATGGCTAGCGGGCTTGATGGAAATCAGGTGTTCGTTCAGAACAGTACTGAATAGCTGGATGGAAGCGATAATGTCGTCTTCCTTAGTCCGATCGGTCGGATGATTTGGAGAGCACGGCCTGCTCGCACGGTCATACCAGTTGAGTAGATCGCGCTTGCATCGGACCACGGGTTCAAGGGATTGGTCGTATCAGCAGGACAGGATGCCTAACGGGATCAATCATTGTGAGTGGGCTCTTTTCCTTCTCCTCTTCTCCTTCATGCCTAATAATATGGAAAACATGTAAATGGCTTGAACACTTGGACTGAAATATTGAGAATCACTATACTGAGGTGTACATAGAGTGTACGTCGTTGGCTTGGTAGGATGGTGGCTTAAAATAATTTACGCGTTGGATAGTTGGAGCTAGAGTTGGATATTGCATTTGAGGCAGTCGGTTGGATACTTGGGATTATACTTGGATGGTTGGAATAATATATTTGAGGCAATGGGAACGTCGGGAATTCGGGCGAACGAACGTGCATCCGTGCGCGAGTATCACTTGGTCGCTTTGTCTTGCAAAGCGAGAAGTTGTGGTTCGAAACCGAACAACTGCATCGGCGAGGGCGTTGTGTCGCTTGATGGGGCATCGTGCCACGAATGGGACATTGTGCCACTGAAACAGCATTGGGCCATGGGATTTGCTTTGAGCATGGGTGTTACACCAATTTGAACTCTGTGTTGAGAAGAGGCATCGTGCCTATGGAACACTTGATATATTGGTGCCTTGGGCTATATATTGAGGTCGAGATTTGGATCTCTTTGTTGGATATGTTGGAAGAATGGTTATGGATATTTGGTTGGATATTGGTTGAACGAGTCTAGGATCGCTTGGTAGGGCGAGAATGTTCGATCCTCTCGTCATACCTACTGTGTCTGCATTATCACGGACAACCTGTGTGGCACAGGGTTTGGTTTCCTAGAACGGGATGAGGCACCGGGGCACCGGGACCATTCCACCATGGAGGAAACAATGGGCATCGCGCGATTGGGCGCAGTGCTGGTAGTCCGATACCACCAGGCGGGAGTAGCTGCCCAACCCTGGATCGGGTAGGATTGCCCTGTTGATCTTGGTCCGATCAATGTCCTTCATGGCTTCTGGCCAGTGACTTCATATAGAATAAATGTTGGCTTGCTTTACTTTGTTTGGTTTGTTGCATCATGTAGGCGCGGCCACCTTGCCTCGGCAAGAGTGTGCATTCGAGTTTGGAATATAACTTTGGTTGAGGATGGATGTTGAGGCGAGACTGATGGTTCGATATATTATTGTGCAAGCGATGGCATTGAGTAAGACGGGTTGGATATATATAACTGCTTGTCGTTTGGTTTGAGATAGAATGCTTGCATGCGTAAACTGCTTTACAGCTTTCTTTAACATGTCATTCATATGCCATAAAATGAATCTAGGATTCAACTAGAAAGATCACCATATAACTGTTTGCATTCACTATTTTACTTAGTATCGGCTTAGACGAGTGGGTTACCCCGCTCACCAGTACGGCTGTGTACTGACCCACGTTTGTGGGCAAATATTTCAGGTACGCAGGCGTAGTGGCGCTGCTTGGATATACGTGACAAGATGCATGAACTGTAAGTACCTTTGTGGGCTAGAGAAAGAGCAAGAGTATTTCATCGTCTCCGTGGCATCGCCTTTGTGGCATTGCCTTCGGGGTATTTCATTTGGACCCTATTGTGAGCTTCACTGCGTATACTCTGTTTGTGTGCTTGGTACACTAAACGGCTTCCGCTGTAACTTGGTTGTTTCGATGATAACATTGGTGTTTAAAAACATCGCCTTGTACGAGCGTAACTCCAGGCTCGTACGGCATCACGTCCCGATGGGAACGATTGTCCTGCGGGAGAGCTGCAACGTGGTGATTCACGTTCAGTAGGGACTATCGAGCTTGCGGGAGATTGGGGCGTGACAGTCGGGATGATGGGGAGGAAGATGATGATGGAGGTTGGGTTAGTTTAAGGTTTGATGAAGAAGGATGTGGAAATTAATGGAGAAGAAGAGTTTGCATATAGGAGAAGATAATAATGCTAACCTAGGGATTAGGGCTGGCCATGTGCTTCATTAGGATAGGGGATGGCTTTTGGGAAAAGGGTTGGGATGTGTGATATATATAGGAAAGGGTGTGTGGTGAGGATGTTGCTCCATTTGAATGGATGGCCAAGATTAAACATGAAGGAAAGTGTACAAACAAAAAAAGGGGAGAGAGAGAGAGAGTGGACCGGTCAATAAGGGAGGGGTTGGTTCTTCATGTGCCTTGACCAATACGATGGTGACACTTAATTGTACTTTTGCATAAAAGTCCTCAACAATTGAAAAATTGCACAGAAAGTAAAAATTGGGATTGGATGAGGGAAAACACCATATTTGGTGTGATGTAGTGGATGAAAAGGGTGTGTGGTGTTTAGTATGAGTCTTGAGGGTATGAATGGGGTTTGGTTTGGTGTTGGGTCTAGTTTTGGGTTAAGTTGGATCTTTACACCAATTTAATTAAAAATAATATAAATGGTGTTCTTAAATTAATTAGAAGTGCATGGGGTTAAAATTAGATGGGACACAAGTGTCATGGACATAGAAAATTAAGAATAGAATATTATCATAATCTGGATTGCATAAAATGGGTCAAGATTGTGTCTCCAATTCTGATTGGAATGCACAAAGATGCAAAGTTAAATTTATTTGGAATTTAAAAAATAACGTCCGTAACGAATATTGTGCGACTAAAATTAAGCACAAGATAGGATATTTATGAGTCACACAATGGTCAGAATAGAAAGCTGGCACTTTAGGACAAGGTTGTGAAATTTGTTGGAAGGAAAAGCTAGTGTAGCGCTCCAAATATCGAAGCAACGGTAGGGTACAAGAATCAAATAAAATCACAATAATAAATATAACCCCCAATATTTAATTCCCCAAAATGCTAATTAAAATCCATAACCCTATAATTGGTCAGGGGTTCATCTAGTGGGCTTCTAGGTCTAGTCTAGTAACTCATGCATTAAAGAACACTATATATATATATATATATATATATATATACACACACACACACACACAATCATGCAATTATTTAAAATAAATACACACAATACTTATAATAAATAAAATGACAAAAATTTACTCCTATTTTAGAATGTGGTAGTTACAAGTCTACCCTCCTTAGAAAAATTTCGTCCTCGAAATTTAAAATCCTCAATAGTTGTATTTATTTATTTATTTCCATCAACATTTAAATTCATCAAACCATAGAATCATGAAGTAAATTAATATTGTTATTTCACAAAAAATTTAAAATTCTATAAATATTATATTCCTATAAATCTTTAAATTTAAAATCAAATTTCATTCTTATCACAATCTCCTCCAAAATTTTAAGTTAATAACTAAATACTCAAAAGAAATTTTAGTGTCCAATCCTCTAATTTTAAATCCAATTAATACATATTTATAAAATTTGAAATCTCATCCCAAAAATTTGAATTCATACACTAATCCATTAGTGATCTTCTTCCTCGATTCTTTTTTCCACACAATACTCAAACATTGTATTATTTATGAAATCTTCAAATACAATATTTAAAATATAAGTTTTAAAATTTATATCTTGTATTCAAATAAATATAATGATAATCTACTTAAATTCCTCAAATTTTAATGACAAATTCAATCATATCATAATCTTCATAAAAATCAATGATTTAACAAAATTATCAATTCTGCCATATTAAGTTCTCAACTCTTTATTTAAATTAATGTTTATCCTCGAATTTTAAGGCACCTTGTCTCTCTCTGTCCAGTCATAACCTCTTCATTAATCTTTACTACAGTTAAACCCCCAACAATCAAAGTCTAAGAAAATCCTACCTATAGTCATACAACATGCAATCTAGAGAAAACATGCATGGTTATGGTCCATTTTGTCATAGTAGTGTAGTCTCTGTCAGGATGTACTACTAACTATATTCTAATAAGAAAATCATTGATACAAGCTACGGTACTAAGGAATCAATCAAATAGACGGAAAGGAACATAAGGAAGGAACAGAACGGAACCTACTAACCCATCACCTGCAGTATCGGTCTTCTCGACCGTCATCGCAAATGCCCAGCCCTGTTGGGGTGGCTCCCTTCGCTGGTGCTGAGCAATCTGCGGTTCCACAGGTGGCCCAACTGGATCTCTATGATTTGGAGCTTCTCACTGGCCGGAAAGATAAGGAGCTAGAAGATAATCCCTCACTCTATGTCCCACAGCGCCATAGTACAAACAAAGTCCTAGCCAGGCACTACAACTCTCCTAAAGGTGTCCTGGCTTCTTATAGAAATGACAAGTCTACTGTGTCTGCCTCGGAGGCTGCTGTTGATCCTGCTGAACACGAACCGGTGCCTGGTACTGCTGGTGGTTATACTAAAATGTCCTCGGCTGCTGCTGAATATGGGAACGCTTGGTCGGTCCTGCGCTACCACTCGTATCTCCAAAAATATTATGACTCATCTTAGGCCTGAGATCCAGATCCTCTTCTGTAATCTGGACATCCATCAAGATATCCTCAAAGGTAGCGGTATGACGACCAGAAGTGCGCGACCTAATCTCTCTTGTCAACTCTTTTCTAAACTTTCGGGCTCGATCCCCTAGGTCCCGAACCATAGACGATGCAAAATGGCTCAATCGGCAGAATTCTGCGGCGTACTCGTCGATCGACATGTTTTCTTCGACCAAGTCATAAAATTAACTCTCTAAAGCTCCCAGGGCTACGCCGGGAAAGAACTTCTCCTTGAAAAGCTCCTTGAAGGTCTCCCAAGTAAGTCCTTGTGCAGTAAGTCTCAGCTCTGTACGATACCATGTGAGTACGATATCGAACATCTGACTGCCGGCCGCCTCTATCTGCAAGCTCTCCGAAATCTGGGCCAATCATAGGTTTCTCTCTATATCCTCTAACCAGTCGTCAGCGTAGAGTATCCCTTCGATACCCTTGAACTCTCGAAGCATCATCCTCTTAAAGTCCACTATAGTGCCTGACCTTTGTTGTTGCTACTGGCCAGGAAACTGCTGGGCAACTCTCTCAACTGCTTGTAGTGCCATCTGGTGAGCGTTCTCCATGCTCTCTCATCATCTCAGTCTGTGTTTGGTGCGCCTCTGCCTGCACCCTCTGAGCCTCAGCTTGAACTCGTTGAGCTTCTGCCGTCACTCTCTGGGCATCTACCATGCCATAGATCAAGGTAAACATTTGTGCTCCATCAACGGGCAGACCTCCGGGAAGCGGAGTTGGTGGAGTAGGAAGGTTCTCCGTCATAACTGGGACAACTATCGGAATAGGTGGGGAAGGAATTCCAGATGTCTGTCCGTTAGGTCGAGAGGTGGCAGACCCCTCTGAAGCTGATGCTCCCACTCTTGAAGACCTTGTCTTCGGCGGCATCCTGAAAATAGACCGAAAAGAATAAATTAAGGCAATAGATGCGATATCATAAAGGGAGGATAGTAAAATTCTAAGGAAGCAATATTCAGAAGGAATAAGGATAACAAGATAAATAGATTAGAATATTCCTAGTTGTGATTGAGTATTCGTTCTCATCCTAGTATGCTATACCCTAGATTCTATCGCAGGCAAGCAGTAGTACAACTAAGACGTCATACTACCACGACATCGCACTACTTGCGAAGCCTGACCTGCATGGGCCACCACTAAAAATGTGTCACAACCCTCACCCAGAATTTGGGCATGAGTGCGTGGGTACGTCCAGCCTACGCTGCAGCATCGGCGGTAGAACGTTGTCTATGTCACAATATTATCTAATCAATCTCACACGAGTATCCAACTCCATAAGGAGACACAGATAGCATAATATAATCTGAAATTACTCAATTACAGAACTAAAGCACGATAAGATAGCGAAGAAAATAAACGAAATGCAACACAAGTCTAAACAGAAATAATCTAACTCAAAAAATAACATCCAAGTCTCAAAGTATGCCAAAAACAAATCCGGTACCAAAATCTGCTAAAAGAAAAACCAACTGAATAACTAGTGATTTCGGCTAGACCTCCCGGAATCACAACTGAACTACAAGATCCAAGGCTGCAGCTACTCTCCATGTGGTCCATAATATGTCGGACACCAGTCCTCTATGTCGCAGTCTGGAAAAATATTTTCAATCATGATGGAGTAAAGTACAACCCAAATAACAGTTCCAGTTAATTGATAAGGACTATAAAATAATAAATAGATGATGCTATATACTGAGAGAAGGAAATAAATAAAAGCAATGGCAAAATAAAGAGAACAGGCAATATAGGCAATATGGTATAGTCAGTACATATATGAAATGGAGAGAAAGAACTCAATATCATATACGGGGTGATGTAGTATATGAACTAAAATGGAGAACTGTAACTATTATAAGTGTTTGAAATAGTAGTTTCGAAATATGATTGGCTTCAAAACTTATACGATAGCTACATGGCTTGGCTAATCATATATGAGGTGTATGTTTAACACTAACAATATTTTACACTTGTACGATAGGGATTTAATCACATCTCTCACTAGCAATTTCCCCGCCCCCAACTAGTACAGTGGATCCAACCATGACACATCACGATACACGATCAATGTCCAATATATCATGTACAATGTCTAATATCAATGTCGTATACAATGTCAATACGATAACCAATGTAACATCTCATGACTGCAGATCCAATATATATACTAGTCCGTATAGCACACTATCAATAATCAGATGTAATATTTTTAATTACTTGAATTATAGAAATTATCAAATAACGAAAATTATTAGAGAATGTACTCGCCTGTGTCCTGAGTGGGCAATACCAACATCCTGCTCCTGAAGTCTCGCAGGACGATCCAATGGTCCTATATACATATAATATAATACAATATAGCATCAGTCGCTATACTAGCACACGCACAAACACAATTACGCTGAACTCAGAAGCTACGCTAGGGGTGATACTGGTCATCTAGCAGGGTCAAGTGTGCATCTAAATGCATGGGTGTCATGTCCTCGATTACTGTGCATAACAAGACAGTCACTAATACTAACACATGTCCAGCTAGTAGGTTAGATACACAAAGCAGTGAGTCCAAAATACGTTAATATATAATTGTAGTGCCTATATACATTACATATTATTACCCACTACTTATAATTATATTAATACACCTAGGTCTACATAACATATAGAAATATGTGACCTTCAATTAACAACCAATTTCTAAGGGGTAAACACTAACAATTAATTCCCACGAAGTAATATATATATTAAATCTAATTACTATTCAATATTTATTAAACATGATTACCATTAAAGTGATCATTAAACCTAATCTACTATGAAGGTAATTACTATTAGACCTTACACACACATATACACTAGTTATTAGGTTCACCAACATGGGTCTTGCAATCACACCAACCAACTAAACTGTCATGAAGCAACATGCTAATCCCTAATAACATTTACACAAGTACACATACACACAATCATGAATGAAGGCAAGTCGAACCTGTGCGTTAGTGTGCACGTGCACGAAATTGAGGGTGACTGCTGCAGGTCATCTCCGACAAGGTGGGACAGGTCAACGATGATGACGTCGACGATGATGATGATGATGATGTTGATGATGATGATGATGATGATGGTGATGACTGTCGGAGGCTGCCGAAGGAACATTCAGGCGAGGTCGGGGAAGATGGAGGGACTGCTCGTCGGGTGAATGGGGACGCTGGTGAGGCGTGGGAAGTCTGGTAGCAGGGTGTAGGAGGTCGGGAACGGGTCGTCCAGGCGAGGGGAGGCGGCTGTTCAGCGAGTTGGCCGCGGTGCTCGGCGGTTGCGGTGTGGGGAGACTGTTGTGAAGGCGGGTGGCTGTCGACTCCGGCGGAGACTGAGGTCGGGAAAAGGAGGAGATAAAGAAGAATATGGTGGTCGAGGTCGAAGATGGGAGGAGGTCGTGGGTGTTCAGACGACGGAGAAGTCCGGGGGTTGATCGGAGGAGAAGATCGGGTCGGGTGGAGATGAAGTCGGCGGTGAGGGAGGTCGAGGCGATGAGGGGTTGCTCGGTGGTTGATGATGGAGGTTTATGATGACGGGGTGACTGATGAGGGTGATGGGGATGGTGGTGTTGGTGGTGGCGTTAATGGTGGCGGTGGTGTATATGTTGACGGAGAATGGGGACTCGAGGTGGTCCGGAGGAAGTCGGGCCGGTGATGGCTGATAAAGGCGGTCGTGGAGGACTGACAGTGGGTCGACGCTGATAGAGTTTTGGCGGTGGCTGACAGTAGTGGTAGTCACTGCTCCGGCGGTGAGGGGCGAAGGGTGACCGGAGATAAGGGTCGGGATGATGGGGAGGAAGATGATGATGGAGGTTGGGTTAGTTTAGGGTTTGATGAAGGAGGATGTGGAAAATAAAAGAGAAAGAGAGTTTGCATGTAGGAGAAGATGATGACGCTAGACTAGGGATTAGGGCCAACCATGTGCCTCATTGGGATGGGGGATGGCTTTTGGGAAACGGGTTAGGATGTGTGATATATAGGAAAGGGTGTGTGGTGAGGATATTGCTCCATTTGAATGGATGGCCAAGATTAAACATGATGGAAAGTGTATAAACAAAAAAAGAGGAGACAGAGAAAGAGAGTAGGCCGGTCAATGAGGGAGGGGTTGGTTCTTCATGTGCCTTAACCAATAGTATGGTGACACCTTATTGCACTTTTGCATAAAAGTCCTCAATAATTTGAACATTGCACAAAAAGTAGAAATTGGGATTGGATGAGGGAAAATACCATATTTGGTGTAATGTAGTGGATAAAAAGGGTGTGTGGTATTTAGTATGATTCTTGAGGGTGTGAATGAAAGTTTGGTTTGGTGTTGGGTCTAGTTTTGGGTTAAGTTGGATCTTTACACCAATTTAATTAAAATTAATGTAAATGGTGTTCTTAAATTAATTGGAAGTGCATGGGTTTAAAATTAGGTGGGACACAAGTGTCATGAACGTGGAAGATTTAGAATCGAATATTGTCATAATCTGGGTTGCATAAAATGGGTCAAGAATGTATCTCCAATTCCGATTGGAACGCACAAAGATGCAAAGTCAAATTTATTTGGAATTTAAAAAATAACGTCTGTAACGAATATTGTGCCACTAAAATGAAGCACAAGAGAGGATATTTATGAGTCACACAAGGGTCAGAATAGAAGGCTGGCATATCTAGGATAAGGGTGTAAAATTTATTAGAAGGTAAAATCTAGTATAGCGCTCCAAATATCGAAACAACGGTAAAGTACAATAATCAAATAAAATCACAATAATAAATATAACCCCCAATATTTAATTCCCAAAATGCTAATTAAAATTCATAACCCTATAATTGGTTAGGGGTTCATCTAGTCGGCTTCTAGGTCTAGTCTACTAGCTCATGCATTAAAGAACACTATATATATATCATGCAATTATTTAAAATAAATACACAAAATACTTATAATAAATAAGATGACAAAAATTTACCCCAATTTTAGAATTTGGTAGTGACATTATATGGTGTATCTTGTGCAAGACTTGTTTCATTGATTATCTTGTACATGTACAGACATTGATTCTCGGGGAGACTTATTACCTTCCTGGAGAATCCCGTGCCATAGCTAATAATTTTGGGTTATCTGTCTCAGTTGGGATAAGTCCCTCATAAGCCAGGGTCTCTGACTCTAACCCCACAATATCCTGATGTCCATAATATATAGGGTACCACTCCTCAGTGTCATTTGGGAAAAATATATCCAGTCAGAAAAGGAGCAGAGTACATCTCTAACAGTAGTTCTAATCAATGACAAAAACTATGTAATAGTAAATAGATGTGAATATACAAGATACACAATAGATACAAGAGATACACAATAAGGAAATACTGGAAATAAATACAAGAATGAACAATATGTCAATGAACAAGAATACTAATGTCTAAGTGTGTGAGTACTAGCTTTAACATGTGATCAACTTGGGAACTTGTACAGGAATAATGGCATGTTTAGTCATACGTACACTCACAGGAAAATAATACTTGCACAGGAAGGTATGATCACATATCTACACTAAAATACTCTCCACCCCCGACTGGTATAGTAGATCCAACCATGGTATGCTATGGCACAGAATTCTCTAGGAAGGTAGCAAATCTCTCCAAGAATCAGTGTCTGTACATGCATAAGATAATCAATAAAACATGACTTGCATAAGATACACCATATACAAGAAATAATATCTCATGACAAGATCCGGATATACCAATCTGTGTAACCATCGTGTCAAGAAAATATGGATATCTACACTAGATACAATGAACATAGAGGATATCATAAATGAGAAACTATCAGATAATGTACTCGCCTGAAGTCCAATGAACAGTCTCTCAGATGTCTGATATGGTGCCTCGAAGACCTAGATATGGAATATAACATCAATACAAGGTTTCAAAAAGAAAATAATTTAAACTAGTCAACTTCTAGGTCAACAAGTCATTTCTAAGTCAAAAGTCAAACTAGGACAACTCTATGTTAAACGGTCAAAATATGGTCAAACTATGGTTAACTATGTCAAACTACCTATTTCTAGGTTGCATGAGTCTATCTCAAAGATGTTGGGTTCAAATATTAAGAACCTAGGTCATACTAGCTACATCTTAGGATACTAGGATACCGTATCTCATGATACGTAAAATAATAGGTAAAGCATCACATATACATATCAAACAAATATTAATTATATAAATCCTAATTATAAACATTAAATGGATATATTGGTTTCGAACTAACTTGGTATCACAAAACTAAACCATAATCTTGATACCCAAACACAATACCTTGGTACTTGCCTTGGTATTTCAAGGTAATATCCAATACCTTGTTTATACTAACTACCCATAAATAATTATATGCTAACAATTAATAATTATACATATAGTATACTAAAACACAATGAACAATTAGGAACATATATACATATATATTAATTCCATATATATACGTATATATATCTATTATAATTAAATACATAATATCCCATATAAATCGCAGAAGTGTCGCTAAAGGCTGATGGTCTCCGTCGCAAATGTTGTTGCTGTTGTGGTGGGAACCGCTGCTACTGTGACGGATTCCTGTTGTTGTCGCCAAAGTCGTCGATGCTGTGTCGCTATTGCTGCTGCAGCCGTCGCTACTGTTGTTGTTATTGCTATTGCTGCTGCTGTTGCTATTGCTGCTGCTGTTGCTATTAACTGCTGGTGTTGTTGCTACTGCTGTTGCTATTAACTGATGTCGCTATAAACTATCGCCAAAACTCCCTGCTCTCCCTCTTATATATATATATATATATATAACCATAATATATAATACTACTATATATAACTTACCACTATATAAAATATATGTAAACATACATACACCTCCACATACATATATATGTACATAATAATTACATATGACATAACATACATATATATAGTAACATATATCTATAACAACACATATACATATACGTATATATAATCATACACAATATATATATATATATATATATATATATATATATATATATATATATATATATATATATATATATATATATATATATATATATATATATATATATATATATATATGTATATATATATGTATATGTATATGTATATGTATATGTATATATATATATATATATATATATATATATATATATATATATATATATATATATATATGTATATGTATATGTATATGTATATGTATATGTATATGTATATGTATACATATATATATATATATATATATATATATATATATATATATATATATATATATATATATATATATATATATATATATATGTATATGTATATGTATATGTATATGTATATACTACAATATATAATAGATCTTACATGTGTAGAAGTGTAGAAGAATAGCTACAGAAATATATATATATATATATATATATATATATATATATATATATATTATATATATATATATACACACACACACACAAAGGTAAAATAGATACATAGATCTATGACACATTAATACATAAATATATATACACAATAATATATATATATATATATATATACATATATATAATTTTATATCACTATGACTAAGAACAATCTAAAAATAAATTACACAAACACATGGAGCGTATCACACCCGTATCCCACTAGATCTAGGATACGCTTGCGACACGAGTCCACCACACATCCAAACGTACCCTGAAGGACACGAATAAGTCTAATATATTATTTATGAACAATATGAAGAGTTAAACACAAATCTACGTATCCGTGTCAAAATATGAAATGTTCAAAGTCCCATGTCAGAGAAAATACTCCGAAATCAAAATATATCATCAAATTATTGGGATACGACCAACATGTAACCTATTATGGACACGACACTAGCCCCAAATACACAAGCACAAGCCATAGGACCAATTGACACACACACAACAAATGTCAGTCTTGGAATTCCCCTAAAATTGACACAAAAAGTACCATAACTTTCACAATAGGCCTCATATGAACACAAAACCAAATTCTATGGGTAGCCTATGCATATGGGTTGATTTCTCATGGTTAAATCTTAGATTTAGAACCTAAATCAAGAGGGAAAACTGAATTATATCTATTGGGAGATGGATTCCTAATAAAACCTCCAAATATGATAAAATTGGCCTCCAACTTGTAGATCCTTGCTCCTCTTTGTAGATCCTTGCTTTCTTCTTCTAGATCTTTGCTCCACTAGCCTCCAATAGTGATTTGGGAAGGAATTAGAATGAAATTTGGTAGGAAAAATAATGTGGAATGAAGAAATTTGGTTAAGGAAAATTCTAGATCTAGTTTTCAAATGAAAAGAGGAGAGAAAAACTTTTCTCCCTCTTTAAATATAGGACGGCCCCCTCTACCCCTTCCTCAAGCTGCTATATAATGTCCATTATACCCCTTGGGGACTCTCATGAAGAAATAATTAATGAGGGAAGCTTCTAGTCTAATAGTTTAATTAAATTAATCATCCTCCTAATCAATGGACTTTTTAATTGGGCTCAAATCTAATAATTAATACATGTTGGTCCATGAGTCTAACTAAACTAGGTAGGTCTACTAACACAAGTCCAAAATAAATAACTAACATATAACAATAATTAAATAATACAATAAATAATTATTTAACATGCACAATATTTAACTAATTATGAAATTACTATAATACCCTTTCCTAGAAAATGTGGTAGTGACATGAAGGCTGTCTATTGGGAGACCAAGACGGGTCTCGATAAAGAACTCAAGAAGCTGGAATTCCAATGTACCGAGTTGGACGTAGACGAGGCGGCTTGCCTTTCTCTAGAAGATAGGTTTTTCTATACCGGTGCTGAGATCCAGGAGAAGATTGCACAACTCCAGGCCAACCTCAAGATCCTGGAGGGTCATGTTAATGAGGCCAGCCAAGAGTGGGAGGTTATTCGCACACAATCTCTCACTGTGGCCTAGTCTTTTGCTACCCTTGAAGAGACTTTGAAGAGACTAAAGGAGATGCACCAGCCTTACGCTCACCTTGATAATCCCGCTGATGTGGCTCAAGAAGCTGAGCGTCGGGTCAGAACTCAGATTGATGCCAAAGTTGCCCGTCTCTAAGGATGCTTAGAAGAGTTATGAACTGATCAGTAGCATCAGTGGTTGTTTCTTCCTTCCCTTATTTTCTTTTATTTTGATTGAGGCATTAGTAAGTCTTCAAATATAGTTTGCTTTTAGTTCCCCGTTGCGAAGAAATAAAAAGCTTTTCCCCTTTTATTAGAATTATTTGTGTAAACTTTGGGTATTGTACTAAAGGTAATATGGACATAGTACAATATCGCAGTTGTTAAGGATGTTCCACTGGAGAATATTTGATGGACCTATTACTTATTGCACACTGGAGTGCAAATAATAAGTTAGAAATAAAACCCTGCTAGAGGTAATTTGGATATGGCAGGTTTTGTGGACTTAACAACGTTGGTGTGTATAGAGTTAAGTACGGGTGATAAGTTTAGATGACGACTGATGATAGTTGTCACGACCAGCACCCAGTGTAGGGATACGAGTAGTGATCAACATCCAGCCTATGTCGCAGCATCAGTGGTAGAACATTGTTTGGGTAAACTATCTATCTAGTAATCAAGATATAATAATGCCACTAACAAAATATGAATACTCAATCACAGATCAATTAGATCGAACAATTGCACGAATATGATATAAAGAACTGAAGAGTCAAATATAACTCACGAGACAAAGTAATATCCAATGAGTTATATAATAAGAAGAAATACTAATATCAAATGCTGAAAACAAATCCACTATAAAACCTATCTACTGAGCTACAAGTACTGGGTCGTTAGTCTCCACCGGGATGAGACCCTCCAGAGCCAAAGTCTCTGGCTCTAAGCCAACTACGTCCTGAGGCCCATAGTGAGTGGGATACCACTCCTTAGTGTCATATGGAAAAAATATATCCAGTCAAGAAAGGAGCAAAGACACCTCTAACAGCAGTTTCAATGAATAATAAAAACTATGTAACAGTAAATAGAGTAAAATATATAAGATACAAGATACAAGTACAAGAGATATACAAAGTAGGAATACTGAAATTTAATACAAGAAATGAGCATCATGGAAATGAGCAAGAATACTACTACTATGTGAGTGAGTACCAGCTTCAACATGTGATCAGCTTGGAAACTTGCACAAGGATTAAGGCCGGGTTAATAATACGTGTGGTGTATGATCAACACTCATAATGACATGCACACGGAGGGTATGATCATATATCTACACTAACACTCTCCGCCCGGACTGGTATAGTGGATCCAACCATGGTACGTTATGACACGGGATTTACTGGGTAGGTAGCTAGTCTCCCCAAGAATCAATGTATGTACATGTACAAGAAAAATGAGGAATAAGGCTTGCACAAGATACAGCATAAATACCAAGGAATAATATCTCATGAAGAGATTCAGATATACCAATCTGTGTAACCATCGTATCAAAAAATCAAGGATATCTACACTAAATACAAGAAACATAGGGGATATCATAAATGGAAAACTATCAGAGAAAGTACTTGCCAAGAATCCGGTAAACAGTATCAAAGATGTCCGGAACGGTGCCTCGGAGACCTAAATATAGAATATTATATCAATACAAAGTTTTGGAATGAATACAAGTTAACTAGTCTAATTCTAGGTCATTAAGCCATTTCTAGGTCAAAATAGTCAAGCTAGGTCAACTCTAGGTCAAACTAGCTATTTCTAGGTTGTATGAGTCCATCTGTAAGATATTGGGTCCATATGCTATGTATCTAAGCTATACTAGCTATATTATCTAAATCATACTAACTAATACTATACTATACTATACTAGGTAATAGAGATACTAATATCATATATGATATATATGTATATAATATACTATATTATCTACTAATGTCTTGGCCCAAAACCCCTTTACCTTGCTATATCCTAACTATTAACTTAGTATATTAACATTACCTTAATATTACCTCAAGGTAATACCAATACCTTATTAACTCCAATACCTTAGTATCAAACTAGATCTTAACTTAATATCCTAGTATCAATATTATAACTAATGCCTTACTACCAAGGTATTCTAATACATTAACTAACTATGACCCATCAATACCTGAGTATCTAAATAGCACTAATATCTACTTACCTCACCTTACTACTCAATTATACCCACTATATCCAAATATCCCAAAAGGAACACTATGCAGTGCTTCCCACACTGTTGTGTTCGAGCACAGTACAAACCCTCAACCTGAGCCCCCCATTGCCTCTGGGTATTAATACACCTATGCAGGCACTAATTGCACTTGCCCATACTACTGAACACCCTCAATTGTTTGATACACAAGACAGTGTATCATAAGGCTGCTAACTATTCTTAAACTAGCAGTTTGCTGCTATTGCTGCTGCTATATAGCTAATCAGTGCACACACTGCACTGATAAGCATCTACCTCATTCTAATACTATATTCACACATCCACATCTTTAAAACATAATACCTACATTGATGTGTTGCACACCTCTGCCCCCCCCCCCCCCATCACCATTCGAGCCCCCTACATCACTGCACACGACAAACCTCCAAATGGAGTCCAAAAACCTGACTCCCCTTTCTGCTCTTGACACCAACTTGTTGTGCACATCATGCACAACCCTGAGCAGAACCCTAATCGACTTATACATATTATTGTCCAACACAGATGCATATTGTGTACCCGACCCAAGTATCTCCCCCTTTAATCCCTACCTCTAACTAATGTATACTTCTAAAACAGTCCCCCCATCAGTCCACAACAGACCCAAACCTGATCATAAGACTGAACACTACTAAATATAAATCTATAAACCAAGTATATATATATATAATATATATATATATATATATATATATATATATATACAACAACAAAATTTAGATTAGATATAAATTACACTATAAAAGAGTAGAATTTATTCCATCAAACACGTGGAGTGCAGCGGACTCGTATCACACCTAATCTATGATACACTTGTGATACGGCTCCACCACACCACCAAACATATCCTGAAGAACACGAGCAAGTCTAGAATCACAATTAGAAGCAACACAAAGTGTTAGCTACTCATCTACATGCTCGTGTTAAAATGTGACATACTCAAACCCTCGTATCGGAAGAAAACTCCCAAATCAACTCGTATCGCCAAATAGTCGTAAGACGGCCTACACGTATCCAATTATGGATATGACACTAGTCTCACACAACCAAACACATGTCAATTTAGTCTAATTGACTTATTGACAAATATATGATGTGCCAAACTCAAAATTCCCCCAAAATTGGCATAAAATACACCATAACTTCCTTCATATGCCTTATACGAACATAATTCTACTTCCTATGGGTAGCCTTAGTACATGGGAGGGTTTTTAATGATTAAACTACAAATTTATAGTCTAATTAGAGAAAAACTGAATTGTACCTATTGGGAGATGGATTCCCAATGCAAGTCTCCAATTGAGTGTCAAGAGCCTTCAACTTGTGCTCATTTCTCCTCCTTGTAGATCCTTGCCTCCTCCTTATTTCAATAGTCTCCAATGGTGAGTAGAGAAGGAATTATAAGAGAATTTAGGTAGGGATTGGTGTAGGGATAAAAGAATTTGAAAGAAAAAAAATTCTAGATCTAGAATTAAAATGAATGGATGGAGAGAGAGAGAGAGGGGGGGGGAGGGAGAGTCTCTCTCCTCCCCTTGTGGTCGACCTTGCCCCTACTCCAAGCTACTATGAAAAGTCTAAAATACTCCTTGGGACTTGTCATGAAGGAATTAATTAAGAAAGGAAGGTTCTAATCTAATTGGTTTAACTAATTAAGTCATCCTCCTAATGAATGGCTAACTATTGGGCTTGTTTGTTGGCTCAAATCTAGCTAGAATTAATATTGGTCCATGAGTCTATTCTAATCTAGTTAAATCCACTAACACAAGTCTAAAATCAAATATATCATCTAATAGTAATTAAATAATACAATAAATAAATATTCAAACAAAACAAATTATGAAATAACCAAAATACCCTTCCTAGAAAATATAGTAGTAACAAGTCTACCCCCCTTAAAATAATTTTTTCCTCAAAATTCAAAGATGAAACTACCCTCAGAAAATAAAATAAAATAAGGAAAGAACATACCTCAAAGTACAAACAAATATGGGTAACGCTCTCGTATTTCATCCTCCCTCCCTCGAGTAGACTCACCCGGAGAGTGATGCCTCTATGCGACGTATACCAAGGGAATGGTCTGGTTTCTCAGCACCTTCTCTCTCCGATCCAGAATCTCAACTGGATGCTCTGGATAGCTAGGAGTAGGGCCTACCTCTATCTCCGAGTGATCCAATACTTGACTAGGATCCGCCACGTACCTTCTCAACTGTGATACGTAAAATATGTTATGCACTCCCTCCAATGAAGGTGGCAAGTCTAGTTTGTAAGCAACTCCAGCGACCCTCTCGATAATAGTGAAGGGTCCGATGAATCGTGGACTAAGCTTCCTGCCTCCACCGAAGTGAATCGTGCCTCATATCGAAAAAATCCTCAGAAATACCAGACCACCAACCTAGAACAAAACACAACCTTAAGAACTTAATCTATAACAAACAACCAATATCAACACAAAACAAAAATTTAAAACTATACCTCAAACTCCAAAGGTCTCTGGTGGCTATCGGCCCAATGTCGTTGTCTGTCCTGCGCCACTCAAAGTCTGTCTCTGATAAACTTAACCTTCTCCTCTCTATCCACAACCATCTCTGACCCTAACAAAGCTCTCTCTCCAACATCATCCCATGACAAGGGAGTATGACATCTCCGATCATACAGAGCCTCAAATGGTGACATCTCTATACTAGCCTGGTAGCTGTTATTATAAGCAAACTGTACAAAATAGAGATGGTCCTCCCAAGACCCCCCAAAATCTAGTACACAGGTATGCATCATATCCTCGAGAGTCTGAATGGTCCTCTCTGACTGCTCATCTGTTTGGGGGTGATAAGCAGTACTGAACTTGAGCTGGGTGCCCAAACTCACCTGCAAACTCCTCAAGAAATAAGAAGTAAAATAAATATCCCGATCCAAGACTATACTGACGGGAACCCCATGTATCCTGATGATCTGTCTCACATAAATCTCTGTCAGCTTCTCCGTAGACTAACCCACCATAAAAGGCAAAAAGTAGGCCGACTTGGTCAACCTGTCAATGATAAACCAAATCGCTTCTTTCCCTTCTGGAGATCGTAGAAGTCCGGACATAAAATCCATAGTAATGTAATCCCACTTCCACTCTGAAATGGGTAATGGCTGAAGTAATCCACCTAGCATCTGTTTTTCGGCTTTTACCTGCCGGCACACTAAGCATCTTGATACAAACTGTGCCACCTCCCTCTTTATGCCATACCACCACACAATCTCTCATATATCCTGATACATCTTGTTGGCATCTGGATGCAAGGAATACTGAGAGCGTTGCGCTTCATGCAATACCTTCTCACACAACTCCCCACTAGGCACATATAATCTAGCACCATGCCGCAAAGAACCATCCTTAGCAGTGGTAAAATCATCCTCTAATCCTGCTCTCACCTGAGATTTAATGCTCCTCAGAGATACATCATAATACTGGGCTTCATTAATCCTGTCCATCAACTCTGAGTGTATCTGTAACCCCCACATATACATAGAAAAACTAGGGACTATCACCTCAATGCCTAAGCTTTCCAGATCCTCTAACAAATATCGGTTTCACGTCAAAAACATCGCTACCGGGTATCTGCTAAAGGCATCGGCAACTACATTGGTTTTTCTCGGATGATACTATAAAGATATGTTAAAATCCTTTATTAGTTCCAGCCACCGACGTTGCATTTTGTTCAATTCCTTCTGAGTGAAAACGTACTTCAACTCTTGTGGTCTGTGATGATCTCCACACGCTCTCCGTACAAATAGTGTTTCCATAACTTTAAGGCAAAGATGACTGCTGCCAACTCCAAATTGTGGGTAGGATAGTTCTTCTTATAAGGACGCAACTGCTTGGATGCATAGGCAATCACTTTTCTATTCTGCTGAAGAACACAACCCAGCCCTTTCCCTGATGCATCACTATAAATAGTGAAACCTCTAGACCCTGATGGCAACGTCAAAATAGGAGCAGACGTCAATCTCGTCTTCAATTCCTTAAAAGTTGCCTGGCACTCCTCTGTCCAAATAAACTCTGTGTCCTTCCTGGTGAGTCTAGTCATCAGCTCAACAATCCTCAAAAAATCTTGCACAAACTTCCTGTAGTAGCCTACCAGACCCAAAAAACTTCTGATCTCTGCCACTGAACTCGGGGTCTTCCAAGATTCCACTGCTGTAATCTTCTTTGGATCCACTGAAATCCCATCACCAGTCATAACATGTCCTATGAACTCCACCTTGTCCAGGAATAACTCATACTTGGACAGCCTCCCATACAGCTTCTCCTTCCTCAGTACATCCAACACAATCCGCAGATACTCCTCGTGCTCCTCTGGTATCTTCGAGTATATAAGTATGTCATCGATGAACACCACCACAAACTTGTCAAGGTACTGGTGGAATACCTTATTCATAAAATTCATAAATACCGCAGGGGAATTAGTCAACCCAAATGGTATCACCATGAACTTATACTAGCCATACCGAGTCCTAAAATCAGTCTTTAGAATATCCTCTGGCTTCACTTTCACCTGGTGGTAGCCTGATCTCAAGTCTATCTTGGAAAATACCTTGGCGCTACTCAACTGATTGAACATGTTATCAATATGTGGCAACGGGTATTTATTCTGGATAGTAAGATTATTTAGTACCCTGTAATCGATGCACATGCACACCGATCCATCCTTCTTCGGTACAAACAATACTAGGGCACCCCACGATGAATAACTGGATCTGATAAATCCTTTATCCTGCAGTTTATCCACTTACTTCTTCAGCTTGACCAGATCGCAGTTGTTCACTCTATAGACATGCTGTGAAATTGGCACTGCATCTGGCACCAAGTCTATAGAGAACTCAATATCTTGATCTAGCGGCAATCCTAGTAATTCCTCAGGAAACACATCCAAGAACTCTGCTATCAAAGGATGCGGCAACTCCTTATCTTCCACCATAGCTCTACAGATAATGCCTTCTCTCTGCTCTGTAGCTCTTCTAGCAAACTCAAACTCTGGCTCTCCTGGTGGGCTAAACAAAACTCTACCTTCTCTTCAATTTATACTAGCATGGTGTGTACTTAACCAATCTATACCGAGTATAATATTGTAGATCAGAAGTGGCATTACAAGTAGACACCCACTCAGCTCTCGGCCTCCCAGAGTAACTCTTCGATCCTTACAAATATCACTAACCAGGATAATGCCTCCACCGGTCATGATCTTGCAAGTCTTAAGCAAAGGCTCATCTACCAAACGATATTTCAAAGCAAAAGAAACAGATACAAAACTATAGAAAGTACCACTATCAAATAATGCTAAAGTTGGAATAGAATCAAGAAGAACAGAACCTGTAATGACATATCTAGTGGGCTCGGCATCCTCGACCATCATAACAAACGCTCGTCCCTGAGGTGCACCCCCTTGATGCTGGTGCTGGGTATAACGCTGATGCTGGGTCAGAAGCGGCGGTCCCCTCGATTATACTACAAGTAGCCTCGCTTGTGTTCTCGGAGCTGGAGCTTATCCCTGAACTATACGACGAGGGTTGAAAGGATAATACCTCAGCTAATGCCCCTCGGCACCACAATACAGACAAACTCCCAATCTCTTCCTACAAACTTTTCAGATATAGCCGGGCTTCTTACAGAAATAGTAGAAAGCTTATTGTGACTGTCTCTGCTGCTACTGTGGTGCCTAGTGAACCGGCACCCTAGGTAGAGTCTGCTGTTGTTGTGGCTGCTGAAAAGTCCTAGACTAGAAATGAGGATGCTTAGCAGTCCCTGTGCTGCTACTAGCCCCCAAAAAAGAATTGTGATCTCTTTTGGGTTTCAAGCCCAACTTCCCCTCAACCTTGCGTGCCTCCGCAAGTATCTCTGAATACGTCTCATAGAAAGACGAAATAAGGATCTTTACTTTCCAGTTCAGACCCTTACGGAAGCGGATAGCCCAAACCTCTGGCTTCCTCACCAAATACTTCATAAATTGGCTCAACCTACCAAACTCTGCAGCGTACTCCTCCACGAACATGCACTCTTGAGTAAGGCCCTCAAACTGCCTCCCCAAGTCTATTCTATCCACCCGAGCAAAGAAATTTCTCTTGAAGAGGTCCTTGAACACCTCCTAAGACTAACCCACATCAGCAAGAAGTGGCTCATTCCTGAACCAAGTGCAGGCGATATCGAACAGCTGAAGTCCTACTGCCTCAACCTTCAGATCCTCAGCAAGATAGGATACCCTCATGAGATGCTCGATGTCCTCGAGCCAATTATCAGCGTAGATGATGCCCTCGATTCCTTTGAAGACTTGAGGTTCTAGCTTCTTGAAGTCCTGAATATTACCCGGCGAAGCTGGATAACCTGTGGAGCAACCTGCTGCTGGACTGGAGCTCCTCTCTCTACTACAGCAAGGGAAATCTGATAAGAACTCTCAATACCTTGCCGTAACACGTCGGTCAGCCTCTGGTGAGCCTCTGACTGGACCCTCCGAGCCTCCATTATCTCGCAAAATAATGCGAACACCTGAGTCACATCTATCGGCACGGAAGGTGGAGGTAGAAGTCCCTCAGACACAGATGGAACAGTCCTCTGTGCTGGAGGTGGACCCCCGAGCGCAACTAATACGCCAATTACTGAGAAGTGACTAGTACAAGCCCTCGGGAAGGCGCAGATCTCTCAGAAACTTCTTCTCTATGCTGTGATCGAGTCTTAGGCGGCATCCTGAGGCAAAACAAAAGAAAATAATCAATATGGCACATGATATAATGCACTCAAAGAAGGACAGTAAAAGATTAAATATCAATATCAAGGAAGAACAGCTAAAATAAACTATATAGTTTTTTCTAGATGTGATTGAGTATTCTCAGCCTATAGCCTATATCCTATATCCTGAAATAGGCTCGTAATAACACTCAAATCAGAGCACCACTATAAATCACACTACTTGCGACCTCGAAGACCTGTATGGGCCACCACTAAAAATGTGTCAAGACCCGCACCCGGTGTAGGGGCACGAGTAGTGAACTACGTCCAGCCTATGCCACAACATCGATGGTATAACGTTGGTTGGGTAAACTATCTATCTAGTAATCAAGATATAATAATGCTACCAATAAAATATGAATACTCAATCACAGATCTATAAGATGGAACAATCGCACGAATATGATATAAAGAACTGAAGAGTCAAATATAACTCACAAGACAAATTAATATCTAATGAGTCATCTAATAATAAAAAATACTAATATCAAATGCTGGTGACAAATCCAGTAAAAAACCTATCTACTGAGCTACAGGTACTGGATCGTCAGTCTCCACCGGGATGAGACCCTCCTGGCCAAAGTCTTTGGCTCTAAGCCAACTACGTCTTGAGGCCCGTAGTGAGTAGGATACCACTCCTCAGTGTCATATGGGAAAAAAATATCCAGTCAGGAAAGAAGAAAAGTATACCTCTAACAACAGTTAAAATGAATGATAAAAACTATGTAATAGTAAATAGAGTAAAATATACAAGATGCAAGATACAAGTACAACAGATATGCAAAATAGGAATATTAGAATTAAATACAAGAAATGAGCATCATGGAAATGAGCAAGAATACTACTACTATGTGAGTGAGTACCAGCTTCAACATGTGATCGGCTTAGAAACTTGTACAAGGATTAAGGCCTGGTTAATCATACGTGTGGTGTATGATCAACACTCACAAGGATATACCCAAGGAGGGTATGATCACATATCTATACTAACACTCTCCACCCCGACTGGTATAGTGGATCCAACCATGGTACGTTATGACATAGGATTTACTGGGTAGGCAGCTAGTCTCCCCAAGATTCAATGTCTGTACATGTACAAGAAAAATGAGGAATAAGGCTTGCACAAGATATACCGTAAATACCAAGAAATAATATCTCATGATGAGATTCGGATATACCAATTTGTGTAACCATCATATCAAGAAATCAAGGATATATATACTAAATACAAAAAATATAGGAAATATCATAAATGAAAAACTATCAGAGAATGTACTTACCTGAAATCCAGTGAACAGTATCAAAGATGTCCAAAACGGTGCCTCGGAAACCTAAATATGGAAAATTACATCAATATAAGATTTTGGAATGAATACAAGTTAACTAGTCTAATTCTAGGTCATTAAGCCATTTCTAGGTCAAAATAGTCAAACTAGGTCAACTTTAGGTCAAACTAGCTATTTCTAGGTTGTATGAGTCTATTTCTAAGATATTGGGTCCATATGCTATGTATCTAAGCTATACTAGCTATATTATCTAAGTCATACTAACTAATACTATATTATACTAGGTAATAAAGATACTAATATCATATATGATATATATGTATATACTGTACTATATTATCTACTAATGTCTTAGCCCAAAACCCCTTTACCTTGCTATATCCTAACTATTAACTTAGTATCTTAACATTACATTGATATTACCTCAAGGTAATACCAATACCTTATTAACTCCAATACCTTAGTATCAAACTAGATTTATCTTAATATCCTAGTATCAATATTATAACTAATGCCTTGCTACCAAGGTATTATAATACATTACCTAAATATAATCCATCAATACTGAGTATCTAAATAGCACTAATATCTACTTACCTTACCTTACTACTCAGATATACCCACTGTATCTAAATATCCCAAAAGGAACACTGTATAGTGCTTCCCACACTGCTGTATTCGAGCACAGTACAGACCCTCAACCTGAGCCCCCCATTGCCTTTGTACATTAATGCACCTACGCAGGAACTACCTGCACTTTTCCATACTACTGAACACCCGCAATTGTCCGATACACAAGACAATGTATCATAAGGCTAGAAAAGAGTAGAATACATTCCATCAAACACGTGGAGTATACTGAACCCGTATCATACCTAATCTATGATACGCTTGTGATACGGCTCCACCACACCACCAAACATATCCCAAAGAATATGAGAAAGTCTAGAATCATAATTAGAAGCAACATGAAGTTTTATCTACTCATTTATGTGCTCGTGTCAAAATGTGACATGCTCAAACCCTCGTATCGGAAGAAAACCCCAAAATCATCCTGTATCGCCAAATTATCATGATATGGCCTACACGTATCCAATTGTGGACACGACACTAGTCTCAAACAACCAAAAATATGTTAATTTGGTCTAATTATCCTATTGACAAATATATGATGTGCCAATCTCAAAATTTCTCCAAAATTGGCACAAAATACACCATAACTTTCTTCATAGGCCTCCTATAAATCTAATTCCACTTTCTATGGGTAGCCTTAGTACATGGGAGGGTTACTAATAATTAAACTACAGATTTAGAGTCTAATTAGAGAGTAAAAACTGAATTATACCTATTAGGAGAAGGATTTCTAATGTAAGTCTCCAATTGAGTATCAAGAGCCTTCAACTTGTGCTCCTTCCTCCTCCTTGTAGATCATTGCCTCCTCCTTGTTTTAATAGCCTCCAATGGTGAGTAGAGAAGGAATTAAAAGACAATTTGAGTAGGGATTGGTGTTAGAATGAAAGAATTTGGAAGAGATAAATTATAGATCAAGAATTGAAATGAATGGATAAAGAGAGAGAGAGAGAGAGAGTCTATTTTCTCCCCTTATGGCCAACCTTGCCCCCTACTACAAGTTACTATAAAAAGTCTATAATAGTCCTTGGGGCTTGTCATGAAGGAATTAATTAAGGAAGGAAGGTTCTAATCCAACTGGTTTAACTAATTAAGTCATCCTCCTAATGAATGGACTAACTATTGGGCTTGTTTGTTGGCTCAAATCTAGCTAGAATTAATGTTGGTCCATGAGTCTATTCTAATCTAGTTAAGTCCACTAACACAAGTCCAAAATCAAATATAACATCTAACAATAATTAAATAATATGATAAATAAATATTCAACAAGCACATAAATTATAAAATGACCAAAATATCCTTTCTAGAAAATATGGTAGTGACAATAGTCGTAGAGAGAGGTTTGCTCAGAGATAATATGGATATAGAAAACTCTCGGGAGAGGATGTGGGGATGATAGCCCAGAGGTGACGTAGTCGTGAGCTAATCAATAGTCATATCGAGAAGTTAGGTACGATCCCGATATTTTTGTGGAAGAAAAAGGAAACGAGCCAGAGGTAATATGGATGTGGCTATTTTCTTTGGATTGGTAACATGGGCAGCTCATAGTTCAGAGGTAATATGGATATGAACTATTTGCTACTATTAAGGATATCCCACTGGGGGATCTTTAGTGGACTTATTACTTCTTGTGCACAAGAGTGCAAGTAATAAGTTCGAAATAAAACCCTATCAGAGGTAATATGGACGTGATAGATTTTGTGGACTCATTACTTCTTACGCACCTGAGTGCAAGTAATATGTTCGATACAAACCCTGCCAGAGGTAATATGGATGTAGTAGATTTTGTGGACTTAACACCGCTGGAGTACTTAGAGTTAAGTATGGGTGATAAGTTAAGATGATAACCAATATCAGAGGTAATGTGGACGTGATAATCGATAGCCGAGCCCAGGAGGTTTGCTCAAAATAATATGGACATGGCAAACTCGGCCAGGAAAAAATATCAGGATAGTCGTTCAGAGGTAATATGGACGTGAACCAATATCCAAAAAACTCACTGAGAAGTAGTTTACAGAGTGTGGTCTATCTGAGAATGTAGATAGACCTGAGAGTTACTCTGTTGGATAGATTGTTAGCACGATACCTCAGAGGTAATGTAGACATGGCTACCGTCTAACGAGACTGGAGTTTTTTTATGGTCCCTGCGGGAGTGTGCAGGTAGACCTGGTGTCACGACCCGCACCCAATGTAGGGGCATAAATAGTGAATAATATCTAGCCTACGCCGCAACATCGACGATAGAATGCTATTTTGGTAAACTATCTATCTAGCAATCAAGATATAATAATGCCACCAATATAAAATGAATACTCAATCACAGATCTATAAGATAGAACAATCGCACGAATAAGATAAAAGATCTGAAGAGTCACAATACAGCTCACAAGACAAATAATATCCAATGAGTCAAATCAAAGAAATACTAATAACAATGCTGGAGATAAATCCCGCAGGATGAGACCTTCCTGAGCCAAGGTCTCTGTCTCTAAGCCAATAATATCCTGAGGCCCGTAGTGAGTGGGGTACCACTCCTCAGTGTCATCTGAAAAAAAATATCCAGTCAGAAAAGGAGCAAAGTATATCTCTAACAGCAGTTCTAATAAATGATATAAACTATGTAACAGTAATAGAGTAAATATACAAGATCAATATACAGGTACAAGAGATATGAAATAAAGGAATACTAAAAATAAATACAAGAATGATCATCATAGGAATGAACAAAAAATACTACTACTAAGTGAGTGAGTACCAGCTTTAACATGTGATCGGCTTGGAAACTTGTACACGAGTACGGGCCTGGCTAGTCATACATACTTTTTGTTGCCAATGTTGTTGCTTGCTGTAGCAGCTTCTGCTTTTTGCTGCAGCTTCTGTCGTTGCTGCTGCTTCTGCTGCTGCTTCTGCTTCTCTGTTCTGCCTCTGCTTTCTACTGATGCTTCTGTTTTCTGCTGCTTCTTCTCAGCTTTTCTACTGCTGCTTTTTACTGCTTTTCCTTCCTGCTTTCCATTACTTTTCTCCCTGTTTTTTATTGCTTTTTTCATTGTTTTCCATGGTTTCTTCTCCCTCAAGCTCACATACATATGTACACATACTCACATATATTTATATACATCTACACACAATATTATATATATATATATATGTATATATATAACTATGCTAGGGATGCACATAAACTCCTACTCTCCCATGATTACCAACACATCAACAAGAATTATAGATCATACATATAAATATACATATACATATATCTCCCATAATAATTATAATTATAATATCTATAATTAAGGCAATTGAATTAAATTGCAAAGAACAAACACGTGAAGTGCATCGTACCGTATCACACTAGATCTATGATACGCTTGTGATACGGCTCCAGTACACAACCAAATGTATCCCAACAGACACGAGCAAGTCTAAAATCATAATTATGAATAATAAGAAGAGCTAACTACTCATCTACGTGTCAAAATGTGACATGCTCAAACTCCCGTATCGGAAGAAAAATCTCCAAATCAACTTGTATCTCCAAATTGTCAGAATACGGCCTACACGTATCTAATTATGGATATGACACTAGCCACACACAACCAAACACATGTTAATTTGGTCTAATTGACCTATTGACAAACACAATATGTCAATCTCGGAATTTTCTCAAAATTGACACAAAATACCACATAACTTTCTTCATAGGCCTCCTATGAACCTAATTCTTCCTATGGGTAGCCTTAGCATATGGGATAGTTTCTAATGATTAAAATATCGTTTTATAGTCTAATTAGAGGGGGGAAACTAAATTGTAGCTATTGGAAGATGGATTCCCAATAAAATCTCTAAATTGAGTGAAAAGAGCCTTCAACTTGTAGACCCTTGCTCCTCCTTGTAGATTTTTGCTTCCTCCTTATAGATACTTGCTTCCTCCTTGTTCTAATGGCCTCCAATGATAATTTGGAAAGAAATTGGGAAGAAATTTTGTGTAGAATTTAATGTGGGGATGAAGAAATTTGGATAAGGAAATTCTAGATCTAGATTTGAAATAAAAAATAAAAAGAGAGAATTTTCCCTCCATTATATCTAGGCCGACCACCATTCCCCCTTCCCAAGATACTATGAAATGTCTAGAATACCCCTTGGGGCTTGTCATGAAGAAAATAATTAAAGAGGGATGGTTCTAGTCTAATTGTTTTAATTTAATTAATCATCCTCCAAATGATTGGGCTTATTATTGGGCTCATTCTAACTAGAATTAAATATTGGTCCATGGATCTAATCTAAACTAGTTTGGTCCACTAACATAAGTCCAAAATAATATACTAACATCTAACAATAATTAAATAATATAAATAAATAAATAAATATTCAACATGCACAAAATTTAATTAATTATGAAATGACCAAAATACCCTTTCCTAGAAAATATGGTAGTAACACCTGGGGACTGCTCCGCTGGGGAGCTTTTGAGGATCGATTATCCATAGCATATCCAAGACTACTGAATATCGATAATGGCTTATTGAGGAAGGGTAATGATGTGCATAGGCACTTGCTGGGAATAAACAACAAAGAGTGGGAGCATCGTACATCTTTGTTTTCCTGCCGATGACAGAGAGAAGTACAAACCTAGCCTTAAACACAGTACTTTTCAGGAACTTGTCGTTGATGGGCATCTTGAGCAAGTCGCCATTATATTTTGTCAGTCGGTAGGTGTCGTTGGAGAATACCAATTCTACGACGAACGGGCCTTCTCATTTGGGTTCTCGGGGAGAATTCTATTGACTGCGTAGTCGATAAATAAAAGTCTCCAGTCTTGTGAGTCGGTACTCATCTTTATTGAGTAGCTTAGGCACTAATATAGGTTATTCTTTGGATAAACCATCTCTTGACCGATCACGGTGATCAGTTCATGAGTATTAATCGGGACAGCTAGAGATGCTATGAGGCTGGCTAGGACGTCAGCCTCGATGTTTTATAGTCAAAAGACATGCTATATAAAGAAACCCTTAAAGGTGGAGATAATACCAAGCGCGGATTGGTGATAGGAAATGAAGTCTTCATTCCGGACTTTGTACTCGCCTCGGACTTGATTGACTATCAGCTTGGAATCGTTGTAGGCTTCCAGGTAGTCAACTCCCACTTGTTTAGCGAATTACAGCCCATTGACGAGGGTGTTGTACTTTGCCACATTGTTGGAGCATGGCTCTATTAGGGAGTAAGCTTGGTTGATGACCAGATCATGTGAGGAGATCAGTATTATCCTGATGCCAGTGATAATAATGCCTTTGGGCCCTGCACTTGAAGCACCATCGAAGAACATTTGCCAAATGGCTTATGTTCTTATGGTCATGTTTGAATTTGCTACCTTATCTGAATGGCGAAAACCAGAGTGAGGCCCTCCTTCTCAATGGGGTTGTACATGTGCTCTGAGATGGCCATCATTCTGATGAGATAGTAAATGTCATGTTCGTGACCGGTATCACTTTTCTGGACTAGCAGAGCCCCGAGGGAGTTATCCATTGTGCACACATATAGCAAGAAGGGTCTCCCCACAACGGGGGCCACCAATACTGGGGGTTCATGAGATACTCCATGATATTATCGAAGGTACGTTGGCATTCTTCATTTCACACAAAGAAGACTCCTTTTTTATGAGCTGAGTGAACGGTTGACAATGTTCAGAGAGGTTTGATATGAACCTCCTGATGTATGCAAGTCTTCTTTGAAGGCCATAAAGTTCTCTGAGATTATTTGTTTGGCACATTTTAAGGATTGCTTTAGTATTGTTAGGATCTACGTGGATACCCCTCGATGTTATGACAAAACTAAGAAAATTGCCGCTGAAGGCTCCTAGGAAGAATTTGGTGGTATTCATCTTAAGCTGGTGCACACGCATGAGGTCAAACACAGTCATCAAGTCTAGGAGGTGATCATCTTTGGAGCGACTCTTGACGGCGATATCATTATCGAAATACTCCACTATCTTGTGCAGATGGTCACGGAAGATGGTTCTCATAGCTCGCTGGTATGTAGTACTAGCGTTCTTTAGACCAAAAGGCATAACTGTGTAGTAGTATACTCCTATCGGTGTTCGAAATAATATGTACTTTTCATTGTCAGAAAATATCTTGTTTTGATTGTATATTAAGAATTCATCCATAAAGGACATGCGTTCGAAGCCATAAGTATTGTCGATCATTATGTCCGTGATTAGAAGGGAAAACTCTTTCGTATGGCATACTGCATTTAGATCATGAAAGTCAATATAGATTCGGATCTTTCTGTTCTTTTTGAGGACGGACATGATGTTGGCTACTTAATTCGGATGTTGTTCTTCACAGACAAAATTAATAGCTATCGATTTGTTAACTTTAGCTTCGATGGCGTTCATGATGTCCGATCGAAACTACCATTGCTGTTGCTTGACCGACTTAGTGTTCGGCAAGATGTTGAGTTTGTGGACCATAATTTGGGGGTCCAGTCACGGCATGTCTTCATAACTCAAGGCAAAGACATCGATATATTCTCTGACGAGCTGTAGCAGGGATTTTCGATCCTCATTGGACAGACTCTTTCTGATAAAGATAGGCTTAGGGGAGGATTCGTCACCCATATCGATTTGTACGAGTTAGTCCTCAGTGGGAGGCTATGGTTGTTCGAACCGTATCTTCCATTGTGTGTCTAGGCGTTGGGCTCACGGTTCTATTTTAAAGAGTTCAGGTGGATCATCGTCGTCTTCTTCAGGGTTAACTGACACCATGTTGGCAAACAATATTTTTTTGAGCATCTCACCGATAATGATATCGGAGTCCCAAGAGAAAGATTCTGAAGAATGAGAGTATAACTCATCTTCTTCATCTGAGCCTTTGGGGTTATGGGAGGCGTGATGTACCCTATGCCATGCTTGGTGTAACCTCTGAATCCTGAAATTCTAGCTTAAATGTTATTTTTAGGTTAATTTGGGGCTAGTGGGATTTTTTTCATAATTTTTAGTTAATTAAAAACTAGTAACACTAATTTTCTAGGACTTTGAAGAATTTATTTTAGGTTCAAACTTAGTTAAAAATATCCAAAACTTTTATTTTAGGTTCTAAATAATCAAATATATTTTCTAGAATTTTTTGGGAATTTTCAGATTATTTTTAGCATTTATTTTGCGTTAATTAGGGAAAACTGAATTAAAAACTAATTTATGAAAAAAACCAATAATAATTAATATTCTGTCCAGTCAGTCAACATGGGGCCCACCCGTCAGCCTCCCGCAGCGAACTGGGCGGGGGCCGCCTGTCAGCGACCGCGGGATGGGTGCGGGTGCAGCCGAGCCGAGCCGAGTCCGAGTTCGACTCGGACTCAGCTGAGCCAAGCCGGGTCAAACCCGGACCGTCCGATTTTGGCGGGGCTGCGTGGATACATGCCATGTGGCAGATTCTTGAGCCGTGGCTGCCCTCTCTCCTCTATATATATGAGTTATTTAGGAATTATAGGGTTTTTTCTTTGAGCTAAATTTTGGAGAATTGTCATCTAGGATTCCTTCATCTTCCATAAGCTATTGTGAATAGCTCTGGGCTCCAAACGAGGCCCAGTTTCTTGCATTTGAACCGTATTGAGGTTAGATTTCTGAATATATAAATTGTTTTACGAAATTATGAGTATTAAATTCTGGGAAATTCGTAGAGCACAGTATGTCCGAAAATAGATGTGTCTCAGTGTTTTCGCGATTCATGGAGAACCAGGAATAAGAATCACTAATCGTTTAAAGTTTCAGAAAGCTAATGATGAGATAAATTATATATGTTTTTCCCATTATTTAATACGAAGTATTTCTATACTGTTAATTCTGTATAACTTCTAGGTTAGAAATTAACCACCGTTGCACAATATAAAATTTGTATGTGCAATAATTTTCAAACGAATTTGAATATGGACGAGCCATAAATTCTAACATATTTTTGACGCTGAAATCTACAGTAAATCATGCATAAAAGTTGAGTTTGTGTCGGTTGACTTTTTGGTCAACATATTACCTTGATTTGTGTGCCATGAGTCTCGAGTTTATAAAATTCAGTTCCTTTGGACAAAATTTAGGAATTAACCTAAAAATCAGAATAATAAGATTAAATAGAATTTTAGAGTAATTATTCCAGAATTAAATAAAATAAAATAAATTATCTTTTGACATGGTAAAATTGTAAAACATTGGCTATTTGGAATGTGACTTGGATTCTGTTTCATACCAGCAAAGGGCCACAGGCGAGTACATTCTCTGATAGTTTCTTATCTATGATATCCTCTATGTTCAATGTATTTAGTATAAATATATATATTTTTTGACACGATGGTTACACGAATTGATATATCCGGATCTCGTCATGAGATGTTATTCCTTGTATATGGTGTAAATTGAATGCAGTATTTGAAGATTATGATATAATTGAAACTGTCATTAAAATATGAGAAATTTAAGAAGATTATCATTATATTTATTTGACTGTAAGATATAAATTTAAGATGTAAATTGAATGCAGTATTTGAAGATTTTATAAGTATTACATTGATGAGTGTTGTGTGGAAAAAAAATAGAGGAGTAAATCATTAATAGATTAGTGTTTGAATTCAAATTTTGGGATAAGACTTTAGATTTTATAAATATACACAGATTGGAGTTAAATTAGAGGATTGGATATTAATTTTTTTGAGTATTTCGTTATTAACTTAAAATTTTGAAGGAGATTGTAATAAGAATGGAATTTGATTTTTATTTCAAGGATTTTCAGGAATATGATATTTTGAAAATTTTGTAAAATAACAATGTGGATTTACTTCATGATTATTTGATTTGATGAATTTAATTTTGATGGTAATAAATAAATAAATAAATATTACAATTGAGGATTTTAAATTTTAAGGTCAAAATTTTTTTAAGGTGGGTAGACTTGTAACCTCCGTATCCTGAAATTCTAGCTTAAATGTTATTTTTAGGTTAATTTGGGACTAGTGGAATTTTTCCATAATTTTTAGTTAATTAAAAACTAGTAACACTAATTTTTTAGGACTTTCAAGAATTTATTTTAGGTTCAAACTTAATTAAAAATATCTCAATTTTTTATTTTAGGTTCTAAATAATCAAATATATTTTATAGAATTCTTTTGGAATTTTCTGATTATTTTTAGCATTTATTTTGAGTTAATTAGGAAAAACTGAATTAAAAACTAATTTCTAAAAAGAAAACCAATAATAATTAATATTCTGCCCAGTCAGCCAAAGGGAGCCCACACGTCAGCCTCCCACAGCGAACTGGGCGGGACCCACCTGTCAGCGACCGCGGGGTGGGTGCGGGTGCAGCCGAGCCGAGCCGAGCCGAGACCGAGTTCGACTCGGACTCAGCTGAGCCAAGTTGGGTCAAACCCGGACCATCTGATTTGGGCGCGGCTGCATGGATATACGCCACGTGGCAGATTCCTGAGTCGCGGCTAACCTCTCTCTTCTATATATATGAGTTATTTAGGAATTCTAGGGTTTTTTCTTTGAGCCAAATTTTGGTGAATTGTCATCTAGGGTTCCTTCATCTTCCAGAAGCCATTGTGCATAGCTCCGGACTCCAAACGAGGCCCAGTTTCTTGCATTAGAACCGTATTGAGGTTAAATTTCTGTACATATAATTTGTTTTACGAAATTATGAGTATTAAATTCTGGGAAATTCGTAGAGCACAGTATGTCCAAAAATAGATGTGTCTCGGTGTTTTCGCGATTCTGGGAGAACCAGGAATCAGAATCACGAACCGTTTAAAGTTTCAAAAAGATAATGATGAGATTAATACAAAATTTTGTAGAACTTCTAGGTTAGAAATTAACCACCATTGCACAATACAAAATTTGTATGTGCAATAATTTCCATACGAATTTGAATTTGGACGAGCCATAAATTACAGCATATTTTTGACGCTGAAATCTACAGAAAATCATGCATGAAAGTTGAGTTTGTGTCAGTTGACTTTTTGGTCAATAGATCGCCTCGATTTGCGTGCCATGAGTCTCGAGTTGATAAAATTTAGTTCCTTTGGACAAAATTTAGGAATTAACCTAAAAATCAGAATAATAAGATTAAAATAGGATTTTAGAGTAATTATTCCAGAATTAAATAAATTAAAATAAAATACTTTTTGACATGGTAAAATTGTAATACATAGGCTATTTGGACTATGACTTGGATTCTGTTTCATACCAGTAAAGGACCACAGGCGAGTACATTCTCTGATAGTTTTTTATCTATGATATCCTCTATATATATATATTAGTGACAGCAGACAGGGGCTTTGTCGACAGCAGGAGCATCGTAACTGCAGCAGGAATACCAACAGCACAGCAGCAGCTGTAAGAGCAACAGCGACAGCAAGCGTCGCTGAAAAGCAACAGCAGCAGCAGCCCTATAGCGACAGCAACAGCGACAACTGCAAGAATTTGTCGCTAAATTGGCAGAGTATCAGCAGCCGTATCATAGGCTTTAGCGACGGCTTTGGCGACAGCAGCAGGAATCTGTCACTAAATCAGCAGAGTATCAGTAGAAACAACGGTTAGCGACAGCAGTCAGGGTTTTAGCGATAGTTTGACAATTTATACATATATTAGATATATATGTATATATATATATATATATATATATATATATATATATATATATATGGTAATTAATATATATATGTAAATATGTTCCTAATGGCTACTTGTATTATAGTATACTATATGTATAATAATTAGTGTAGCATATATTATATTTAAGGGTAGTTAGTATAAGTAAAGTAGTGGGTATTACCTTCAGATACCAAGGTAAGTACCAATGTAATTGGGGATGCCAAGGTATTGGGTTTGGGTATCAATATTATAGTTTAATGTTGAGATACCAAGTTGGTTCAAAACCAATGTATCTATTTAATATTTGTAATTAGGATTTATATAATAAATAAATTGTTTAATATTAATACGTGATATTTTCCTTTTGATTTACGTATCCAGAGATATGGTATCCTAGTACCCTAAAATATAGTTTATGACCTAGACTTTAGTATTTGAATCCAATATCTTTGTGTTGGACTTTTGCAACCTAGAAATATATAGTTGACCATAGTTGACCTTAGAGTTGACTTAGTTTAACTTTTGACTTAGAGTTGACTTATTGACCTAGAAGTTGATTAGTTTAACTTATTTTCTTTTCGGAACCTTGTATTGATGTTGTATTCCATATCTAGGTCTTGAGGCACCGTATCAGACATCTGTGAGACTATTCATTGGACTTCAGGTGAGTACATTCTCTGATAGTTTCTCATTTATGATATCCTCTATGTTCATTGTATCTAGTGTAGATATCCATGTTTTCTTGATACGATGGTTACACAGATTGGTATATCTGGATCTCGTCATAAGATGTTATTCCTGGTTATATGGTGTATCTTGTGTAAGCCTTGTTTCATTGATTATCTTATACATGTACAGACACTGATTCTCGGGGAGACTTGCTACCTTCCTGGAGAATCTTGTACCATAGTGTACCATGGTTTGATCTATTATACCAGTCGGGGTGGGGAGTATGTAGGGTAGATATATGATCATACCCATCTTGTATCTTGTATAGTATTAATCATACACCGCACGTATGATTAGCCAGACCATAAATCTTGTATCATGTTCCCAAGCCGATCACATGTTAAAGCTAGTACTCTCACACTTAGTCATTAGTATTCTTGTTCATTGATATATTGCTCATTATTGTATTTATTTTAGTATTTCCTTATTGTATATATCTCTTTATATCTATTGTACATCTTGTATATTCACATCTATTTACTATTACATAGTTTTTATTATTGATTAGAACTGCTGTTAGAGATGTACTCTGCTCCTTTCTTGACTGAATATATTTTTTTAGATGATACTGAGGACTGTTACCCGATACATTATGGACCTCAGGATGTTGTGGGTTTGGAGTCAGAGACCTTGGCTCAGGAGGGACTTATCCTAAGTGAGACAAATGACCCGAGTTTAGTAGCTTCTTAGTATTCTTGGTACTGGATTTGTCTCCAGCTTATTTGTTAGTATTTCTTTCAGACTCATTGATGTATTATTTTAGACTCATGAGTTATATGTGACTATTCTATTCTTTATCATATTCGTGCTCGTTCCATCTTTGATCTGTGATTGAGTATATTGTTATTGTTGGTAGTTCATTATATTACTAGATAGATTACCCAGACAGCGTTCTACCGCCGATTCTGCGACGTAGGCTGGGCATTGTTCCCGACTTGTACCCTTACATCAGGTGCGGGTCATGATAAGTTTTTAGTGGTGGCCCACACAGGTCTTTGAGGTCACAATTAGTGCAATTTTTAGTAGTGCTCTGAATTGATTACTATTACGAGCCTGATTTAGGATACATGATATAGGCTATAGGCTGAGAATACTCAATCACACCTAGGAAAAATTCTTTTGGTTCATTCAACTATTCTCCTTTGATATTGACATTTGATCTTTTAATTTGTCCTTTTCTTGAGAGTCTTACATCTTGTGCCATATTGATTATTTCTTTCACTTTGTCTCAGGATGCTGCCTAAGACTAGATCGCAGTAGGGGAGAGCAGTTTCTGAGAGGTCTGCGACACCCCGAGGGCCTACACCAGTCACTTCTCCAGTGATTGGAGTGTCAGTTGCTTTCGGAGGTCCACCACATACTCAGAGGACTGTGCCAGCTGTATATGAGGGGCTTACACCTCCACCTCCTGTGCTAGCAGAGGCGACACAGATATTTACACTATTTTGTGAGATGCTCGAGGCACAGAGGGCTCAGTCGGAGGCACATCAAAGGTATACCGACGTCTTATGGAAGGGCATTGAGAGTGCTCATCAGCTTGCTCATGTCGTAGTCGAGAGAGGAGTTCCGGTCCAGCAGCAGGATGTTCCTCAGGTTGCTCAGCATTGGCCAGGCAATATCTAGGACTTCAAAAAGCTGGAACCTAGGGTCTTCAAGGGGACGGAGGGCATCGTCTATGCTAATAATTGGCTCAAGGACATTGAGCATTTTATGAGGGTGTCCCGTCTTTCTGAGGATCTGAAGGTTGAGGCAGTAGGACTTCAACTGTTCGACGTTGCTCGTACTTGGTTCAGGAATGAGCTGATTCTTGTTGACGCGGGACAGTCTTGGGAGGTATTCAAGGACCTCTTCAAGAAGAAGTTTTTTGCTCGGGCAGACAGGCTAGATTTGGGGAGGCAGTTTGAGAGTCTCATTCAGGGGAGCATATTTATGGAGGAGTACGCTGTAGAGTTTGGCAGGTTAAGCCGATTTGTAGAGTATTTGGTGAGAGAGCCGAAGGTTCGGGCTATTCATTTCCGTGAGGGTCTAAACTGGGAAGTAAAGATTCTCATTTCGTCTTTTTATGAGACATACTTGGAGATACTTGCGGAGGCATGTAAGGTTGAGCCGGAGTTGGGTTTGAAGCCCAAGAGAGACCGTGATTCTTTCCTGGGGGCAAACAGTAGTGCAGTATCTGTAAAATGTCCTTATTTCTAGTCCAGGCCTTTCCAGCAGCCACAGCAGCACTAGACTCCAGCTAGGGCACCGTTACACCAGGCACTACAGTAGCCGAGGTAGTTACAGTAATCTTCTTGTCATTTCTGCAAGAAGCCCGTCCATATCTGGGAAGTTTGCAGGAGGAGGCTGGGAGTTTGTTTGTATTATGGTACTGAAGGGCATCAGCTGAGAGAGTGTCCTCGTCGTGCAGTTCAGGGAGCTGCTTTAGCTCCGAGGGCACAGGCGAGACCACCTACAGTACAGCCGAGGGGACCGCTTCCGACACAGCAGCAGCGTTATGTTCAGCATCAGCAGCAGGGAGGTGCACGTCAGGGGTGAGTGTTTGCTATAACCGTCGAGGAGGATGAACCCACCGGAAATGTCATCGCAGGTTCTATTCTTCTTGATTTCATTCCAGCTTTAGCTTTGTTTGATAGTGGTACTTCCTATAGTTTTGTATATATTTCTTTTGCTCTGAAGCATTATTTGGTAGATGAGTCTTTGCTTAGGACTTGCAAGATCATGACCAGGGGAGGCATTATCCTGGTTAATGATATCTGCAAGGATCGGAAAGTTACTCTAGGAGGCCGGGAGTTGAGTGCGTGTCTACTTGTAATGCCACTTTTGAGCTACGACATTATATTCAGGATGGATTAGTTGAGTAGGCACCGTGCTAGCATAGATAATAGAGGAGGTAGAGTTTTGTTTAGTCTGCCGCGAGAGCCAGAGTTCAAGTTTGCTAGAGGAGTTACAGAGTAGGGAGAAGGCATTATTTGTAGAGCTATGGTGGAAGACAAGGAGTTGCCGCATCCATTGATAGCAGAGTTCTTGGATGTGTTTTCTGAGGAATTGCCAGGGTTGCCGCCAGATCGAGAAGTTGAATTCTCTATAGACTTTGGTGCCAGGTGTAGAACCAATTTCGCAACATGTTTATAGAGTAAATAACAGTGAGCTGGTCGAGCTGAAGAAGCAGGTGGATGAATTACAGGATAAGGGGTTTATCATATCGAGTTCTTCACCGTAGGGAGCCTCGGTATTGTTTGTACCAAAGAAGGATGGATCGGTGCGCATATGCATTGATTACAAGGCTTTGAATAATCTCACTATCAAGAATAAGTACCCTTTGCCACGGATTGATGATCTGTTCGATCAGTTGAGTAATGCCAAGGTGTTTTCTAAGATAGATTTGAGATCAGGTTTCCACCATGTGAAGGTAAAGCCGATGGACATACCGAAGACTGCTTTTAGAACTCGGTATGGTCAGTACGAGTTTATGGTGATGCCATTTGGGTTGACTAATGCACCGACGGTATTTATGAACTTGATGAACAAAGTGTTCCATCAGTACCTTGACAAGTTCGTGGTGGTATTCATCGACAACATACTCATATACTCGAAGACACCGGAGGAGCATGAGAAGCATTTGAGGATTGTGTTGGATGTACTGAGGAAGGAGAAGCTATATGAAAAGTTGTCCAAATGTGAGTTTTTCCTAGACAAGGTGGAGTTCTTGGGGCATATTGTGACTGTTGATGGTATTTCAGTGGATCTGAAGAAGATCACAGCAGTGAAATCTTGGAAGACCCCGAGTTTGGTAGCAGAGATCAGGAGTTTCTTGAGATTGGCATGCTACTACAGGAAGTTTGTGCAAGATTTTTTGAGGATTGTCGAGACAATGACCAAACTCACCAGAAAGGATGTAGAATTTATTTGGACGGAGGATTGCCAGGTTGCTTTTGAGGAATTGAAGAAGAGGTTAATGTCTGCTCCTATTTTGACGTTGCCATCAGGGTTAGGAGGTTTCACTATTTATAGCGATGCATTGGGGAAAGGTTTGGGTTGTGTTCTTCAGCAGAATAGAAAAGTGATTGCCTATACATCCAGGCAATTGCGTCCTCATGAAAAAACTATCCTACCCATGATTTTGAGTTGGCAGCAATCATCTTCGCCCTGAAGTTGTGGAAACATTATTTGTACGGAGAGCATATGGAGATCTTCACAGACCACAAGAGCTTGAAGTACGTTTTCACGCAGAAGGAGTTGAACATGAGGTAGCGTCGGTGGTTGGAACTGATAAACGATTTTGATATATCTTTGCAATATCATCCTGGAAAAGCTAATGTAGTTGCCGATGCTTTGAGTAGGTATCCGAAAACTATGTTCTTAACGCAGGATGGATATTTGTTGGAGGACTTGGATAGCTTGGGCATTGAGGTAATTGTTTCTAGTTTGGCTATACAGATATAGGGATTGCAGATACATTCAGATTTGATGGACAGGATCAAGACAGCCCAGTATGAGAATGTATCTCTGAGAAGCATCAGATCTCAGGTGAGAGCAGGATTGGAGGATGATTTCACCATTGCTGAGGATGGATCTTTGAGGCATGGAGTTAGATTGTGTGTGCCTAGTGGGGAGCTACATGAGAAGGTGTTGTAGGAAGTATATCGCTCTCAGTATTCCATACATCTAGGTGCCAACAAGATGTATCGGGATATGCGAGAGAGTGTGTGGTGGTATGGCATGAAGAGGGAAGTGGCATGGTTTGTATCCAGATGCTTAGAGTGCCAGCAGGTGAAAGCCGAGAGGCAGAGGCCTGGAGGTTTACTTCAGCCATTATCCATTCCAGAGTGGAAGTGAGAGCGCATTACTATGGATTTTGTATCAGGACTTCCACGATCTCCAGGAGGGAAAGATGCGATTTGGGTCATCGTTGATAAGTTGACTAAGTCGGCCCACTTTTTGCCTTTCAAGGTGGGTTTGTCTACGGAGAAGCTGGCAGAGATGTATATGAGGCAGATTATTAGGATACATGGAGTTCCCATCAGCATAGTCTCGGATCGGGATAGTCATTTCACTTCTCATTTCTGGAGGAGTTTGTAGGAGAGTTTGGGCACTCAGTTCAAGTTTAGTACTGCATATCATCCCCAGACAGATGGGCAGTCAAAGAGGACTATTCAGACTCTCAAGGATATGTTGTGCACTTGTGTACTAAATTTTGGGGGTTCTTGGAAGGACCATTATTATTTGGTAGAGTTTGCTTATAACAACAGCTACCAGGCTAGTATAGAGATATCATCTTTTGAAGCTCGGTACGGTCGGAGGTGTCATAGTCCCTTGTCATGGGACGATGTTGGAGAGAGAATTTTGATTTTGATTGGGCAAGAGATAGTTGTGGATGCAGCAAAGAAGGTTCAATTGATCAGAGACAGACTTCGTGTGGCACAGGACAGACATCGACATTGGGCCGATAGCTATCGGAGACCTTTGGAGTTTGTGGTATAGTTAGATGTTTGTTTGTGCTTGTTATTGGTTGTTTCTTATAGATTAAGTTATTAAGGTAGCTTTTTGTTCTAGGTGTGTAATTTGGTGTTTCTGAGAATTTCTCCGACACGAGGCACAATTCGCTTCGGTGGAGACGGGAATCATAGTCCACGATTCATCGGACCTTTCACTATTCTAGAGAGGATCGGTGCAGTTTCTTATAGACTAGACTTGCCACCTGCATTGGAGGGAGTGCACAATGTGTTTCACGTGTCACAGTTGAGACGGTACCTGGAAGATCCTAGTCATGTATTGGATCACTCGGAGATAAAGGTGGGCCCTACTCTTAGCTATCCAGAGCAGCCAGTTGAGATTCTAGATCAGAGAGAGAAGGTGCTAAGGAACCAGACTATTCCTTTGGTGCGTATCTCATGGAGGCATCACTCTCCGAAGGAGTCTACCTGGGAGAGAGAGGATAAAATGCAAGAGCGTTATCCATATTTGTTTGTGCCTTGAGGTATGTTCTTTCCTAATTATGTTATGTTCTTTCATAGTTAGTTCTGTTCTTTAGTTTTGTTCATTGTTATGTTATTTTCTGGGGGTAGTTTTCGTCTTTGAATTTCGAGGACAAAATTATTTTTAAGGAGGGTAGACTTGTCACTTCCACATTTTCTAGGAAAGGGTATTTTAGTAATTTCATATTTAATTAAATATTATGCATGATAATAATTATTTATTGTATTATTTAATTATTGTTAGATGTTAGTTATTTATTTTGGACTTGTGTTAGTGGACCTAACTAGTTTAATTTAGACTCATGGACCAACATGTATTAATTGTTAGATTTGAGCCCAATTAGAAAGCCCATTGATTAGGAGATGGATTAAATTAATTAAACCATTAGACTAGAAGCTTCCTTCCTTAATTATTTCTTCATGAGAGGCCCCAAGGGGTATAATGGACATTACACAGTAGCTTGAGGAAGGGGTAGAGGGGGCGGCCTATTAAAGAGGGGGAAATTGATTTCTCTCTCCACTTTTCATTTCAAAACTAGATCTAGAATTTCCCTCAACCAAATTTCTTCATTCCTACTTCATTTACCTACCAAATTTTATCCCAATTCCTTCCCAAATCACCATTAGAGACTAGTGGAGCAAGGATCTAGAAGGAGGAAGCAAGGATCTACAAATAAGAGCAAGGATACTACAAGTTGGAGGCCAATTTTATCACATTTGGAGGTTTCATTAGGAATCTATCTCCCAATAGATACAATTCAGTTTTTCCCTTAATTTAGGTTCTAAATATGACATTTAACCATGAGAAATCAACCCATATGTCACTACCATATTCTAAAAATAGGGATATTTTTGACTTTTTATATATTATTAATACTGTGTGTAGTTATTTTAAATAATTGCATGAGATGTGTATTTATATATATATATTATATATACTGTGTTCTTAATGTTTGAGCTAGTAGACTTAACCTAGAAGCCCACTAGATGAACACCTGACCGAATTATAGGGTTATGAATTTAAATTGTATTATTTAGGATTTAATTTATTGAGGTTATAATTTATTTCAGTGATTGTTACACCATACCGTTGTTGCAATATTCATAGCCCAACATTAGCCATAATTTTTAACAAGTTGTTGCATTCTAAACTTGATATGCCAACTTAGGCGCTGGACTTTTCCGCCACTCAAAATCATAATCCTTTGTGCTCTAATTTAATTGCACAACTTCCCGTATCCGAAATCCATTATTTAATCATGTGTCGCGCACCTGTGTCGTTGCCATCAATTTTGAGACACCAACTCAACCCGTTTAGCCGGACCAATTAAAGGATCCAAGACTGACACCAAGCCTACACCTCTCATGACCTTTGTGTAACTCATAATTATGCTCTCTTGTGCTTCATTTTAGTCGCACAATATTTGTCGTGGATATTTATTTTAATTCTAAAAAAATCTAACTTTGTATCGTTGTGTGTTCCAATCGAAATTGGAGAAACAATCTCGATCCATTTTGAGCAACCCAAATTAGGGTAATATTATGTTCTGAGTCTTCTTCATTCATGACACTTCTGTCCCACTTAATTTTAGCCCCATGTACCTTCAATTTATTTTAGAACACCGCTTGCATTTATTTAATTAAATTAGGATACCAACTTTGACTAATCCAATTTTAACCCAATTTAATCCAAATACCCCATTAATTAAGTCCATGCAAAATATACAATACCCCCTCACCCTATAAAATACCAAACACCAAATCGCCCACCAATTTTTCATTATTTCATGTGTCTGTGCAAATACCCAAATTTAAGGGGGCTTATTTTCAAATGTTGCATTAGGTGTCAACACCCCATTGGTTCAAACCAAATAAAGAAGCCCTAATTCTTTGACTAGTCAACCCAACCCTCTCCTTGGTATGAATAATTTCCTCATGTTGGATCCTAGCCACCCATTTAAAATGGGGCTCATCATCACCACACACTCTACATCACATTCCCTATATAATGTCTTTTCATGCATCCTTTCCCAAGCAGGCCCTAATCCCCACACCTTGGAAAACCCCCCACATTCTCTCTCCTCCTAAACCCAACTGTAGCCTCTATATTTTTCCCGTTCTCTTCTTCTTCTTCTTCTTCTTCTTCTTCTTCTTCTTCACTTCTTCTCCTCCTTCTTTAAAAAAAAGAGAAAAGAAAACAAGGAGAACCTTTTTCTCCGGCCCTTGGCTCCGGTCACAACCTCGACCTCCTCCTTCTTCCTCCGCCTTACCCGTCCGACCCGACCCTAGCGGCCAACCCTCTCCAACGCCTCCAGTCTCCGGCACCGCCACGACCTGCAACTTCTCCTCCGGCCACGAGCACCCGCTGACTACCATCACCACCATCCCGCACCTTCGTTCGACCGAGCCCCGCTCCTCCCTCCATCATCACCCGCATCACCATCATCGCCTCCCGCTGCAACAAGAAGCTCCACCGCCATCGTCTCCTCCCACCACCCAGCTGCTCTTCCCTCCTCCGACCAAGCCACCTCGACCCATTCGGCCATCTCCCCATCGACTCCACCCCGACTTCCAACCCGATCCGGCCAAGCTCCGGCAACCCGTTCTACCTCTAGCCAACCTCCCTACTCCGACAGACAACCCCAACCTCCACCTCCCTGGCTGCTACTGCCACTGTCCCGACCACCCTCTTCTTCTCCCCAAAGCATCCCCTCCGGCCGACCAGTGACCCGCTGTCGAACCACGACTCGACCACCACCAGTGCCACCCTACCACCACCAGTACCACCACCCTTCACCACCCCGTACCACCAGCATCACCACCCCGTACCACCAGCCCCCTCCACCAGCACCACCACTCTTCGTCTTCGTCGTCATCATCGTCTTCGTCGTCATCCTCGTCATCATCATTGTCACCTTCGTCGTCGTCATCGTCGTCATCAACATCGTGGACGTCGTCGTCATCACCTATCTCGTGCACGCGCACAGGTTCGAGTTCTCCCTTTGCATACGCGTACACGTACGTTCATACGCATACTCTTCACTAGTATACATACGTATTTGTATGGTTTAATACGTGTATTATGGTATATGGGTGTATGTGTGTACATATGAGTATATGTATTTAGTAAGTATTTATATATATATAGCATATGAACCCATTGGTATATATATACATATATATATAGTATATTTCTCAAATTAGTATATATATACATATATAGTATATGTTAGTATGTATGGTACATATATTAGTATAGGTTTAAACGTAATTTGGTATATATATCTAGTATATCTCTCAACTAGTATATATACATATATATATATACGTATTGTATATATCTTCTTAATATTTGTTTAATATATATACGAAGTATTAATTCTATTTAAAGTATATATATGTACATATATCTATTATATTTGTAACAAATAGATATTAATGTATATGTTAGTTAATGATATGTATAATATATTTATGTACTAGATGACCCAAGTGTAACCATGGATACCCCATAGTTATATTGGCTTGTAACCATGTAAATGTTAGTTGACTGCCAAATATATACTGACGTACTGGCAAGCCCCATATCATTTTGACTGTCTGTTTTGCACAGCAATTATAGACACGACACCTGTGCAATCAGACACAAACTTGACCCTAGTTGACCAGTGACATACCTAGCGTAGCCCTGAGTTTATCGTATTTTGTGTTTGTTAGTGTAATGTCTGATGTAATATTATATTATATTATATGTGTATAGGACTTTTGGATCATCCTGCGAGACTTCAGGAGCAGGACATTGGTATTGACAGCTAAGGACCCCAGGCTAGTACATTCTTTGATAGTTTCTTATTTATGATATCCTCTATGTTCATTGTATTTAGTGTAGATATCCATATTTCTCGACACGATGGTTACACGGATTGGTATATCCGGATCTCGTCATGAGATGATATTCCTTTTCATAGTGTATCTTGTACAAGTCGTGTTTTATTATTTATCTGTACATGTACATACACTGATTCTCGGGGAGAGTCGCTATCTTCCTAGAGAATCCCGTGCCATCGCATACCATGGTTGGATCTACTATACCAGTCGAGGGTGGAGAGTATTTTAGTGTAGATATGTGATCATATCCTTCATGTACAAGTCTTGTTTTCTCGTAAGTATTGGTCATATACCGCACGTATGACTAGCCAGACCATTATTCTCGTACAAGTCCCAAGCCGATCACATATTAAGCTAGTACTCACACACTTAGTCATAGCATTCTTGTTCATTGATATATTGTTCCTTCCTGCATCTATTTACAGTATTTTCTTTATTGTATATCTCTCGTACATGTATATACATCTTGTATATTTCCATCTATCTACTGCTACATAGTTTATATCATTGATGTAGAACTGCTGTTAGAGATGTACTTTGCTCCATCCTGACTGGAAATATTTTTTCAGACTGCGCCTTAGAGGACCGGTGTCCGACACTTTATTGACCACAGGGAGAGTAGCTACAGACTTGGATTTGGTAGTTCAGTTGTGATTCCGGGAGGTCTAGCCAGAATCACTAGTTATCTAGTTAGTTTCTTTTAGCAGTTTATGGTACCGAATTTGTCTCCGGCATACTTTGATGAGACTTGGATTTTATTGTTGAGTTAGATTATTTCTATTTAGACTTATGTTGCATTTTGATTTATTTATTTTTTCGATATCTTATCGTGCTTTAGCTATGTGATTGAGTATATTGATCATATTATATTGTGTTATCTGTGTCTCCTTATGGAGTTGGATGCTCGTGTGAGATTGTTTAGATAGTATCGTGACCTAGACAGCGTTCTACCGCCGATGCTGCGGCGTAGGCTGGACATACCCACGTACTCGTGTCCTAATTCTGGGTGCGGGTCGTGACACCATATGCATAGGCTACCCATAGGATTTGGTTTTGTATTCATAAGAGGCCTATTGTGAAAGTTATGGTATTTTTTGTGTTAATTTTGAGGGAATTCCTAGATTGACATTTGTTGTGTGTGTTAATTGGTCCTATAGATCAATTTGGCATATGCTTATGTGTTTGGGGCTAGTGTCGTGTCCATAATTAGGAACGTGTAGGTCGTATCTCAATAATTTGGTGATACGTGTTGATTTGGGGGTTTTCGTCCGACACGAGACTTTGAACATGTTACATTTTGACACGAACACGTAGATTTGTATTTGACTCTTCGTATTGTTCATAAATAATATATATGACTTATTCATTTCCTTCGGGGTATGATTGGATGTGTGATGGACTCGTGTCGCATGCGTATCCTAGATCTAGTGGGATACGGAGTGATACGTTCCATGTGTGTGCAATTAATTGTAGATCTAATTCTCTTGTATTCCTATTTCATGGAGAAGTGAAATTATATACAAGTATATATAAATATATATATATATATAATGTTGTGTGTATATATTTATGTAATGTTGAGTCTTAGATCTATGTACCTATGTATATACTATATGTGTATATAATGTATGTAACTATTCTTCTATATATATATATATATATATATATATATATATATATATATATATAGATATGTATATGTTAATAGATATTTATATGTGTTTATAATCAAATAATATATGTTTTATTTGGTGTATATGTTGATATGTACGTATACGTACGTATGTTATTATAAACATATTACTATGTATGTGTGTGTATGTTGCTATGTGGTATTTTGTACATATTACTATGTATGGGTGTATGTATAGTTATTAGTATTATTATATGTATATGTATAGATATATTATGTGGGTTATATATATATATGTTATTATATATATATATATATATATATATATATATATATATATATATTAGTGACAGCGGACAGGGGCTTTGGAAACAACAAGAGCATCGCAACTGCAGCAGCAATACCAACAGCACAGCAGCAACCGCAAGAGCAACAACGACAGCAAGCATCGGTGAAAAGCAGCAGCAGCAGCAATAACAGCAGTAGCAGCCCTATAGCGACAGCCGCAGCGTCAACTGCAGGAATCTGTCGCTGAATCGGCAGAGTAGCAGCAGTCGTATCATAGGCTTTAGCGACGGCTTTGGCGACAACAGCATGAATCTGTCACTAAATCAGGAGAGTATCAGCAGAAACAACGATTTTCAGCGATAGCAGTCAGGGTTTTAGCGACAGTTTGACAGTTTATATATATATATATATATATATATATAGATAAATATATATATGGTAATTAATATATATGTAAATATGTTCCAAATGGCTACTTGTATTATAGTATACTATATGTATAATAATTAGTGTTGCATATATTATATTTAAGGGTAGTTAGCATAAGTAAAGTAGTGGGTATTACCTTGAGATACCAAGGTAAGTACCAAGGTAATTGGGGATGCCAAGATATTGGGTTTGGGTATCAATATTATAGTTTAATGTTGAGATACCAAGTTGGTTCAAAACCAAGGTATCTATTTAATATTTGTAATTAGGATTTATATAATAAACAAATTTTTTGATATTAATATGTGATGTTTTCCTTTTGATTTACGTATCCAGGGATACGGTATCCTAGTACCCTAAGATGTAGTTTATAACCTAGACTTTAGTATTTGAACCCAATATCTTTGTGTTAGACTTTTGCAACTTAAAAATAGATAGTTGACCATAGTTGACCTTAGAGTTGACTTAGTTTGACTTTTGACTTGGAGTTGACTTATTGACCTAGAAGTTGACTAGTTTAACTTATTTTCTTTCCGAAACCTTGTATTGATGTTGTACTCCATATCTAGGTCTTCGAGGCACCGTATCAGACATTTGTGAGACTATTCATTGGACTTCAGGCGAATACATTCTCTGATAGTTTCTTATTTATGATATCCTCTATGTTCATTTTATCTAGTATAGATATCCATGTTTCCTTGACATGATGGTTACACGGATTGGTATATCCGGATCTCGTCATGAAATGTTATTCCTGGTTATATGTCATGACCCGCACCCAGAATTTGGACACGAGTGCGTGGATACGTCCAGCCTACGCTGCAGCATCGGCAGTAGAACGCTGTCTATGTCACAATACTATCTAATCATTCTCACACGAGTATCCAACTCTATAAGGAGACACAGATAGCATAATATAATCTAAAAATACTCAATCACAGAACTAAAACACAATAAAATAGCAAAGAAAATAAACAAAATACAACACAAGTCTAAACATAAATAATCTAACTCAAAAAAATAACATCCAAGTCTTAAAGTATGCCTGAAACAAATCCGGTACCAAAATCTGCTAAAAGAAAAACTAACTGAATAACTAGTGATTCCGGCAAGATCTCCCAGAATCACGACTGAACTACAAGATCCAAGGCTGCAGCTACTTCCCTGTGGTCCATAATATGTCGGACACCAGTCCTCTAAGTCGCAGTCTGTTTAAAATATTTTCAGTCAGGATGGAGCGAAGTACAACCCAAATAATAATTCTAGTAATTAATTGATAAGGACTATAAAATAATAAATAGATGATGCTATATACTGAGAGAAGGCAATAAATAAATACAATAGCAAAATAAAGAGAACAGACAATATAGATAATATGGTACAGTTAGTGCATATATGAAATGAAGAGAAAGAACTATAATATCATATACGGGGTGATGTTGTATATGAACTGATATGGAGAACTGTAACTATTCTAAGTGTTTGAAAAAGTAGTTTCAAAATATAATCGGCTAGAAACTTGTATGATAGCTACATAGCCTGGCTAATCATATATGTGGTGTATGATTAACACTAATAATATTTAACACTTGTACGATAGGGATTTGATCACATCTCTCACTAGCAATTTCTCGGCCCCTAACTAGTACAGTGGATCCAACTATGACACGTCACGATACACAATCAATGTCCAATATATCATGTATAATGTCTAATATCAATATCTAATATCAATGTCATGTACAATGTCAATACGATATACAATATAACATCTCATGACTGCAGATCCAATCTATATACTAGTCCGTGTAGCACAGTGTTAAGAATCAGATGTAACATTTCTAATTACTTGAATTAAAAAATTATTAAATAACAGAAATTATCAGAGAATGTACTCGCCTAGGGTCCTGAGCGGGCAATACCAACGTCCTGCTCCTGAAGTCTCGCAGGATGATCCAATGGTCCTATATACATATAATATAATACAATATAGCATCAGTCGCTACACTAGCACGTGCACAAACACAATTATGCTGAACTCAAAAGCTACGCTAGGGGTGATACTGGTCATCTAGCAGGGTCAAGTGTGCGTCTAAATGCACGGGTGTCATGTCCTCGATTACTGTGCATAATAAGACAGTCACTAACACAAAAATATATCCAGCTAGTAGGTTAGATACACAAGGCAGTGAGTCCAAAATACGTTAATATATAATTGTAGTGCCTATATACATTACATATTATTACCCACTACTTATAATTATATTAATACACCTAGGTCTACACAACACATAGAAATATGTGACCTTCAATTAACAACCAATTTCTAAGGGGTAAACATAAACAACTAATTCCCTCGAAGTAATACATATATTAAATCTAATTACTATTTAATATCTATTAAACATGATTACCATTAAAGTGATTATTAAACCTAATCTACTATGAAGGTAAATACTATTAGACCTTGCACACACATATACACTAGTTATTAGGTTTACCGACATGGGTCTTGCAATCACACCAACCAACTAAACTGTCATGAAGCAATATGCAAATCCCTAATAACATTCACACAAGTACACATACACACACATCTTGAATGATGGCAAGTCGAACCTGCATGTTAGGGTGCACGTGCACAGGATCGAGGGTGACTGTTGCAAGTCATCTCTGACAAGGTAGGACGGGTCGACGATGACGACGATGATGATGATATGATGATGATAATGATGATTATGGTGATGATGTTGATGATGATGGTGATGACTGTCGGAGGCTGCCGGAGGAACGTTCAGGCGAGATCGGGGAAGATGGAGGGGCTGCTCGTCGGGTGAACGGGGACGCTAGTGAGGCGTGGGAAGTCTGGCAGCGGGGTAGAGGAGGTCGGCGGGTGTTCAGACTGCGGAGAATACTGGGCGTCGATCGAAGGAGAAGGTCGGGTCGGGTGGAGATGAAGTTGGCGGTGAGGGAGGTCGAGGCGGTGAGGGGTTGCTCGGAGGTTGATGATGGAGGTTGACAACGATGGGGTGACGGATGAGGGTGATGGGGACGGTGGTGTTGGAGGTGGCATTAATGGTGGCGGTGGTGTAGATGTTGACGGAGAATGGGGACTCGGGGTAGTCCGGAGGAAGTCGGGCCGGTGATGGCTGATGAAGGCGGTCGTGGAGGACTGACAGTGGGTCAACGCTGATGGAGTTCCGGCAGTGGCTGACAACAGTGGTGGTTACTGATCCGGCGATGATGGGCAGAGGGTGACCGGAGATGAGGGTCGGGATGATGGGAAGGAAGATGATGATGGAGGTTGGGTTAGTTTAGGGTTTGATGAAGGAGGATGTGGAAAATAATGGAGAAGGAGAGTTTGCATGTAGGAGAAGATGATAATGCTAACCTAAGGATTAGGGCCGGCCATGTGCCTCATTAGGATAGAGGATGGCTTTTGGGAAAAGGGTTGGGATGTGTGATATATATAGGAAAGGGTGTGTGGTGCGGATGTTGCTCCATTTGAATGGATGGCCAAGATTAAACATGAAGGAAAGTGTACAAACAAAAAAATAGGAGAGAGAGAGAGAGAGTGGACTGGTCAATAAGGGAGGGTTTGGTTCTTCATGTGCCTTGACAATTAGGATGGTGACACTTTATTGCACTTTTTCATAAAAGTCCTCAACAATTGAAAAATTGCACAGAAAGTAGAAATTGGGATTGGATGAGGGAAAATACCATATTTGGTGTGATGTAGTGGATGAAAAGGGTGTGTGGTGTTTAGTATGAGTCTTGAGGGTGTGAATAGGGGTTTGGTTTGGTGTTGGGTCTAGTTTTGGGTTAAGTTGGATCTTTACACCAATTTAATTAAAATTAATGTAAATGGTGTTCTTAAATTAATTAGAAGTGCATGGGGTTAAAATTAGGTAGGACACAAGTGTCATGGACATAGAAGATTAAGAATAGAATATTATCATAATCTGGATTGCACAAAATGGGTCAAGATTGTGTCTCCAATTCCGATTGGAACGCACAAAGATGCAAAGTCAAATTTATTTGGAATTTAAAAAATAACGTCCGTAATGAATATTGTGCGACTAAAATCAAGCACAAGATAGGATATTTATGAGTCACACAAGGGTCAGAATAGAAGGCTGGCACGTCAAGGACAAGGATATAAAATTTGTTGGAAGGCAAAAGCTAGTGTAGCGCTCCAAATATCGAAGCAACGGTAGGATACAATAATCAAATAAAATCACAATAATAAATATAACCCCCAATATTTAATTCCCCAAAATGCTAATTAAAATCCATAACCCTATAATTGGTCAGGGGTTCAACTAGTGGGCTTCTAGGTCTAGTCTAGTAACTCATGCATTAAAGAACACTATATATATATATATATATATATATATATATATATATACAATCATGCAATTATTTAAAATAAATACACACAATACTTATAATAAATAAAATGACAAAAATTTACCCCTATTTTAGAATGTGGTAGTTACAAGTCTACCCTCCTTAGAAAAATTTCGTCCTCGAAATTTAAAATCCTCAATAGTTGTATTTATTTATTTATTACCATCAAAATTTAAATTCATCAAACCATATAATCATGAAGTAAATCCATATTGATATTTCATAAAAAATTTAAAATTCTATAAATATCATATTCCTGTAAATCTTTAAATTTAAAATTAAATTCTATTCTTATCACAATATCCTCCAAAATTTTAAGTTAATAACTAAATACTCAAAAGAAATTTAGTATCCAATCCTCTAATTTTAAATTCAATTAATGCATATTTATAAAATTTGAAATCTCATCCCAAAAATTTGAATTCATATACTAATCCATTAGTGATCTTATTCCTCGATTCTTTTTCCACACAATACTCAAACATTGTAATATTTATGAAATCTTCAAATATAATATTTAAAATATAAGTTTTAAAATTTATATCATGCATTCAAATAAATATAATGATAATCTACTTAAATTCCTCAAATTTTAGTGACAAATTCAATCATATCATAATCTTCGTAAAAATCAATAATTTAACAAAATTGTCAATTCTGCCATATTAAGTTCTCAACTCTTTATTTAAATTAATGTTTATCCTCGAATTTTAAGGCACCTTGTCTCTCTCTGTCCAGTCATAACCTCTTCATTAATCTTTACTACAGTCAAACCCCCAACAATCAAGGTCTAAGAAAATCCTACCTATAGTCATACAACATGCAATCTAGAGAAAATATGCATGGTTATGGTCTATTTTGTCATAGTATTGTAGTCTCTGTCAGGATGTACTACTAACTATATTCTAACAAGAAAACCATTGATATAAGCTATGGTACTAAGGAATCAATAAATTAATCAAATAGACGGAAAGAAACAGAAGGAAGGAACAGAACAGAACCTACTAACCCATCACCTACAGTATCGGTCTCCTCGCCCGTCATCGCAAATGCCCATCCCTACTGGGGTAGCTCCCTTCGTGGGTGCTGAGCAATCTGCGGTTCCACAGGTGGCCCAACTGGATCTCTATGATTTCGAGCTGCTCGCTGGCCGGAAAGATAAGGAGCTAGAAGATAATCCCTCACTCGATGTCCCGCAGCACCATAGTGCAAATAAAGTCCTAGCCACGCTCTATAGCTCTCCCAAAGGTGTCCTGGCTTCTTACAGAAATGACAAGTCTGCTGTGTCTGCCTCGGAGGCTGTTGTAGATCCTGCTGAACACGAACCGGTGCCTGGTACTGCTGGTGGTTATACTGAAACGTCGTCGACTGCTGCTGAATATGGGAACGCTTGGTCGGTCCTGCACTACCACTCGTATCTCCAAAAATATTATGACTCATCTTAGGCCTGAGATCCAGATCCTCTTCTGTAATCTGGACATCCATCAAGATATCCTCAAAGGTAGCGGTATGACGACTAGAAGTACGCGACCTAATCTCTCTTGTCAGCCCTTTTCTAAACTTTTGGGCTCGATCCCCTAGGTTTTGAATCATAGACGATGCAAAATGGCTCAATCGGTAGAATTCTACGGCGTACTCGTCGACCGACATATTTTCTTGGACCAAGTCATGAAATTGACTCTCCAAAGCTCCCAGGGCCACGTCGGGAAAGAACTTCTCCTTGAAAAGCTCCTTGAAGGTCTCCCAAGTAAGTCCTTGTGCAGTAAGTCTCAGCTCTGTGCGATACCATGTGAATGCGATATCGAACATCTGACTGCCGGCCGTCTCTATCTGCAAGCTCTCCGAAATCTGGGCCAATCGTAGGTTTCTCTCTATATCCTCTAACCAGTCGTCAGCGTGGAGTATCCTTTCGATACCCTTGAACTCTCGAGGCATCATCCTCTTGAAGTCCACTATAGTGCCTGACCTTTGTTGTTGCTACTGGCCAGGAAACTGCTGGACAACTCTCTTAACTGCCTGTAGTGCCATCTGGTGAGCTTTCTTCATGCTCTCTCTCATCATCTCAGTTTGTGTTTGGTGTGCCTCTGCCTGCACCCTCTGAGCCTCAGCTTGAACTCGTTGAGCTTCTGCCGTCACTCTCTGGGCATCTACCATGCCATGAATCAAGGTAAACATCTGTGCTCCGTCAACGAGCAGACCTCCGGGAAGCGGAGTCGGTGGAGTAGGAAGGTTCTCCGTCACAACTGGGACAACCATCGGAACAGGTGGGGGAGGAATTCCAGATGTCTTTCCATTAGGTTGAGAGGTGGCAGACCCCTCTGAAGCTGATGCTCCCACTCTTGAAGACCTTGTCTTCGGCGGCATCCTGAAAACAGACCGAAAAGAATAAATTAAGGCAATAGATGCGATATCATAAAGGAAGGATAGTAAAATTCTAAGGAAGAAATATTCAGAAGGAATAAGGATAACAAGATAAATAGATTAGAATGTTCCTAGTTGTGATTGAGTATTCGTTCTCATCCTAGTATGTTATACCCTAGATTCTATCGCAGGCACGCAATAGTACAACTAAGACGTCGTACTACCACGACATTGCACTACTTGCAAAGTCTGACCTGCATGGGCCACCACTAAAAACGTGTCACAACCCTCACCCAGAATTTGGGCATGAGTGCGTGGGTACGTCCAGCCTATGCTGCAGCATCGACGGTAGAATGTTGTCTATGTCACAATACTATCTAATCAATCTCACACGAGTATCCAACTCCATAAGGAGACACAGATAGCATAATATAATCTAAAATTACTTAATCACAGAACTAAAGCATGATAAGATAGCAAAAAAAATGAATAAAATGCAACACAAGTCTAAACAGAAATAATTTAACTCAAGCAATAACATCCAAGTATCAAAGTATGCCGAAAACAAATCCAGTACCAAAATCTGCTAAAAGAAAAACCAACTGAATAACTAGTAATTCTGGCTAGACCTCCCGGAATCACAACTGAACTACAAGATTCAAGGCTGCAGCTACTCTCCATGTGGTCCATAATATGTCGGACACCAGTCCTCTATGTCGCAGTCTGGAAAAATATTTCCAATCAGGATGGAGCAAAGTACAACCCAAATAACAAATCCAGTTAATTGATAAGGACTATAAAACAATAAATAGATGATGCTATATACTGAGAGAAGGAAATAAATAAAAGCAATGGCAAAATAAAGAGAACAGACAATATGGTACAGTCAGTACATATATAAAATAAAGAGAAAGAACTACAATATCATATACGGGGTGATGTAGTATATGAACTGAAATGGAGAACTGTAACTATTATAAGTGATTGAAATAGTAGTTTCAAAATGTGATCGGCTTGGAAACTTGTACGATAGCTATATGGCCTGGCTAATCATATATGAGGTGTATGTTTAATACTAATAATATTTTACACTTGTACGATAGGGATTTGATCACATCTCTCACTAGCAATTTCCCCGCCCCCAACTAGTATAGTGGATCCAACCATGACACATCACGATACACGATCAATATCCAATATATCATGTACAATGTCTAATATCAATATCGTGTACAATGTTAATACGATAACCAATGTAACTGTAGAAGCATGAAAAATACGCTGGATAGCTATACGCAGTATGTTGATGCTGTGCAGCGTAAAAAGATGACCTCAGAGCCATCAACGTGCAACAGAGCTTTTTCGCTGAGCACAGCGTAAAATATAAGCTCAAAGACCATCCGCATAAATACAGTATGTCCAGGCTGCTTCAGCGTAAAAAGGGTACTACATCGCCTTTATGGCGTAGAACTCATCCGCTTTCAATGCAGCATTGAAGTGTACGAGGAATGCTTCGTATTCTTTGAAATGAACCTGTCAGATCATACAATGAACCTGACATCTGGACTCCTGACAAAGAGTACTGCACGACTACCCAGGCGAAGGCTATAATGATGGCGCGACACTGCAACCCAGGCTGTCATTTACTGCCATTTCCTTGGCGTAAACCGCTTTTACGCATACAAAGGAATACACTGCCTAGTTTTACACAGGCAGATGTGAGCTGTTTACGCTCCACAGAAGACAAACAGCTTGCCACGTCAAAAGGTGCTCTTCGTATAGGGCTTGAAGCACGTCTCTGCATTTAATGCGCAGAGTGATGACAGAACTCGAGGCACGTCTCTGCATTTAATGCGCATAAAGGGTGGCAGACCTTCAAAACACGCCTTTGTATTTAATGCACAGGATAATGGCGGATCTCTGTATTTAATGCAGGAGATTTGATTAAAAGTCACCGAACCATCGTTTAGTGACATCCCCTCTGCGTAAACTGCTTTTACGTATACAAGGGGATACGCTGCCCAGTTTTACACAGGCAGACGTGAGCTTCTTACGCTCCGCAGAAGACAAACAGACTGCCACGTCATCAGTTACTCTTCGTACAAGATTCGAGGCGCGTATCTGCATTTAATGCGCAGAATGATGGCAAATCTTCAAGACACGCCTCTGCATTTAATGCACAGGATGGGGGCAGATCTCTGCATTTAATGCAAGAGATTTGATTATATCTCCAAAAGCCGTAATCTCGGCTAAGACGTCCACGTCATCACCTTGGCACATTACGCCAACTCAGGCCACAGTCAGAGGAGGAGGATCAACTATCTTCTATGCCCACTCGGCTTCTACGCCTACTCGGCTTCTGCGCCCACTCGGCTTCTACGCCCACTCAGCTTCTACGCCTACTCAGCTTCTACGCCCACTCGGCTTCTATGCCTACTTGGCTTCTACGCCATGGTGACAGTTATTGGCTTTTACGCCAACCTCTTCTACACGAAGGATAACTATCTACGTGGCTTCTACGTCGTGATCTTCGCAGCAGTTATACACATTGTCCCTTAGTTGGACACGCGTCACACGCTCATTCAAAAGGTCATCTATATGCTGGCAATGGTTATTGTAACCATCGTGTAAAAGGGTGATGTACTTTCCACTACTCGGTTTCTACACCGACTGAGTGGTCACTGTCACTAAAACTCTATAAATAGAGACCTCTATCAACAGAGGTTCGAGGTGGAGAATTGGTGGAGAAAATGGTCGAGAAAGAGAAGAATCCAGAGCTAAAGCAAAGAGTAGTGATCAACGACTTTGGCATAGAGCATCCACTCTCTTCAGCAACCCTCGAAGCTACTTTCTGTCTTCTACGGCACTTCTTCATCATCGTGTGGTCCAAGGGACAAAGTGATCGACTGCAGATCAGACTCCTATAGCAATATTTACCCAGATTAAATAAATTATACTCGACATTCCTCGTATAGGATTAAATTGTACAAACTTGTTTGTAAAATGAAGAGCGGGGTTTTCGTAAATAAAAACCTTGTCGTTTCCTTATTTCTTTTGTTTATTTATCTGAAACAAGATGGCGACTCTGTTGGGGACATCTTTCTCTTCTGATGAGGAAGCAATTGCTCAACATGATATGGTATTCGTGGGATCCGTAAAGAAGACATTGGTCGTCCAGTTCGACCAGTCTGCCTACGAAGATATGCTTCGAACAGGAGGTAGCTCTCACTCTCTCTCTGTCTAAGACAACAGGAAGCTGCGTAAGGTCTGGATGCCCAAGACATCCCCTACCATTCCTGTCGACTCTCCGACCTCTCCAACCAACGAGGTAGTAGCATCGCTCCCTCCGTGCCTTGCGCGTAAAATTCAGTCGCCTGTCTCTGACAGGGCAGACAAAACTTCTGGCAATGCCTCAGCGCCAATCCAAAAGTATACTCCGCGCCTTGCGTGTAAAATTCAGTCGCCTGTCTCTGACAGGGCAGACAAAACTTCTGGCAATGCCACAGCACTAGTCCAGAAGTACACATCGCGCTCTGCGCGTAAAATTCTGTCTCTCGTTTGTGGCGGAATAGACAAAATTTCTGATAATGCCTCGTGCCAAATCAGGAATCCTAAACGTGCTTCGCGCGTAAAAATGCATCTGCCTTCTGCGGAAAAGCAGATGATCCCTGCAATCTATGCAAGGGAAAGCAAGCGGCGGACTACTCAACTTCTCGGCCTTTACGCTAGCAAGGGAATAATCTGCCCGCCCTCCGGATTATGCGAGAGGCTGACGGCCGACTGAGGACATCCTCAGCTTTACGCCAACCAGAGCAGAGCTCCAAATTACTCCAGGAGAAGTCCCTCACCGTAAAGAAGGCTCAATTTGCGGAAAGACACCCTCCTCGGAGATTATTCGCTACCCAGATGGCCAACCGATTGTATATAGGTGGCACAGGGAAAACTATGGTTCCCAATATCCGCATGCCCACTGATGTGAACAGAAGGAACAAGCCATCATCTTCTTCTTCTGTAACTCCTCCTGATATGCGCAAGTATCTTATCCAGAAACGCAAGGAGAGGGGATCTTCCAGCATGTTTATTACGCCTCCTAGCGAGCACTGTTGTAATTGTCATAGGATTGTAATTAATTGTTGCTATTCTGAAGCAAAACGGTCGGTTTTTGACCGGTTGAGCTACTCTCCATCTTTCCAGGAAGAAGAGCCCACGCATGCATCTGTGAACATGGCTTCACACATACCTAGAGGAAGGTCGAGCTCAAGACGTCATCCTTCTAGGACTCTGAGCCGAAGGAGATTCAACCAGCTCCTTAGGAACACTGAAGCGGGGGTATTCCAAAACACTCGTTCGAGGTCACGACAAACGCCTTCATACTCTTCTGATTCCGAAGCTGGGGGTCGCCAGTCTCCCAAATTAGATGCTGAAAGTATAGAGTCAACTTCTACAGAGACCTATACTCATCCTTCAATGACACCCAGGGAGATGGGAGTTTATGCCATTGGAGATGAACACGAGGAAGCTTCCCCGTCAGGGAGCGCTGAGCAACGCATTACTACACTGGAGACATCTCTGAAAGAAATGCAATCCATGATGGAGAACATACACCAGATGATGTTGACTCAACACACAGCTGCTACGGCTCAAGCATCGGTCCCTCTAAATCAGATACGTGTGGGGGTGGACTTACCACCATCCAACACGATCCAAGAACCTGCTCTAGATCAGGAGTCAGCAGTTCCTCCGCTTCCTCGCTCGGAGAATGTGTTAATGTAACCAATTCCTCACCACCTCGTGGTCCCACTACCGACTAAAAATTCGATACAGGCAGTACGGGAGCTGAAAGCCCAATTTGATGCTTTGAAGCACAAAGATCAGCTCAAGAAATTGGGCATCAACCAGCCTTACCCAGCTGTCTGGGAAGAGGCCCCTTTCCCTCCTAGATACAAACCATAGACCATGGCTCTGTTCGAGGGAAAACATCACCGAGTCAGTACATGAACTACATCAGTATGATGACGGTGTTATTACAAGGGAATGACGCCCTCCTCACTCGGGTGTTCAAGGGCTGCCTCTCAGGAGTGGCTTATCAGTAGTACCGCAGCCTGGCGGACAACTGCATTACTTCCTTTGAAGACTTCAAAGCTTTATTCTTCGCACGATTCTACGAGGAAGGAATGGACATGTCTATGTCCTCTCTCATCGAAGTGAAGCAGAGGGAAAAAGAGGACGTTTGCACCTTCATCGAACGTTTCCGTTAAGCCACTTTGCAAATGCCTCCCGGAGTTCCAGACTCGGCATTGGTGGACATTTGCAGGAAGAACCTGCTTCCCGTAATCTCGGTGTTCATAGGACAATATCAGTTCCATGATTGGCCCTCGTTCATCATCTTAGTAGTAGCCGCCGAGGACAACAGTCGGAAGGTGCATGATAATGGCATCATGATCTCTGCCTCCGACAGAGGCAAGAGGTCATCCCCCAACAGCGACCATCCTCGCAGTTCCAAAGGAAAAGAAGCTCTGGCGATCAATATGTCCAGACAAAAGACTGCGGCAACCACGCAGACGAAATCTGGGACTTTTAGGCCCATTGAAGTGTACTCTTTCGACGACGACGATATTCCGAGCATATTCGAGTGTCTCGTCAAAAGCGGCAAGATTACCTTTTCCGAGGAGAAGCGGCCTAATAAAGTCGGCAGTACTAACAACCCCAAGTACTGCATCTTCCATAGATACATACACCACCCCACGAAGGCATGCTATGTACTGAAGAGGAAGATCCAGGAGCTGATCGATGCTAAGGCCATCACTCTGCGCAACAGCGAGAAGACGGTCACAGCCAACATGATCTCCCTGCAATTTGGCGATCTGCCTCCCCAAGAAATCCAGGATGGCATTACACCTATGTCCCGGACAACGATGAACATCGTTGATCTCCCTCCAGCTAGGGGTCAAAATCATGACCTGCTACTCCTAACTACCCAGCGAGGCAAGATTATGTGGGTTCATCCAGATCTGGTGTCGGAGATCGAGAAAGAGACTCAAGCTGCTAAGGCTAAGTCTAAAAAGAACTCAAAGCACAAGTCGTGTCACATGATTATGGTGCATTCGGCATCAGAAGACGAGATCTTGACTACTGGAACCCGTTTAGGGAAAGCTTACCTCCAGGACTATGGAGCCAGCCAGGAAGATGCATCGGCAGACGCTTCAGCTGCCAAGCCTTCAGAACCGGAATCCGCCATACCAGAGGCCGGTCCTTCGAGACCAACTTCGGCGGACAGAGGGAAGCAAAAAGAAGTGCGTTTCGATAAACCTGTGAAAAACTTTTGAAACAAAGATTTAGAGAAGCCCTACAACTTTGACATCCTGGCCCAACTGGCTAATACACCAGCCAGGTTGTCTATCTTTGAACTACTCAGGCTCTCTCAAGACACTCGTCAAGCCCTGAGTGAAGCATTGATGCAGGCGGATGCATACTTGACCCAGCTCAAGTCCCCTGACGAAGAACCAGTGGCATGCCCTCAATGCCACAGTGTGATGGAGGTGGTCCCGAATATCACTTTCACTCAAGATGATATGTTGTTAAAGCATAACAGGCATGACAGACCCCTCTATTATACCGGGTACATCGGTTCCATAGAGGTCGACCGGATTCACATAGATCCGGGATCGTCAATCAGCATCATTCCTCATAGTCTGCTCAGACCACTGAGGATTCCTACCAGCAAATTGGCTTACACCACCACTACAATCGTGGGTTTCAACGCCAGAAAGAGTAAGTCGTTGGAGAAAATTTGCCTAAGGATCCAGATTGGCAACCTCAGATCGGTGGCTACATGTTATGTCATTGATTCAGAGGTGTCCTATAATATTCTGCTGGGAAGACCTTGGATCCACGACCACAACATCGTTCCTTCGACTCTACATCAATGCTTTAAATATGTAAATGCCCAAGGAACAGTACAAATGGAGTTTACTGACATAAACCCGTTTAAAGGAGTAGAATCCTACTACTCTGATGTTGTGTTGTACTCTCAAGACTACACGGAAGAGGTGTCAGCCGAAGCAGAGAAGGAATCCCACCGGGAGCCAGAAGAACCCTCTGCCAAGCAACCTTTGTCAATCAAGGTGAAAGGACGGACTACTCGTCCAAAAGCCATAGAGCCTATAGCTATCCACCTGAACAAAACCAGGTCAGGAAAAGGGGGTGATCCTCTAGTAATCACTTTAAACCAGAAGCCACCACCCTTGGTCATCAACCTTCGGTGCAACAGGCAGCCAAGTGATGTAAATACAACCGGGAACGAAGTTTCAGATGATAATAAACATCCACTTTTCCAGTATATTGACGCTCAAATTCCGAATCAGGAATCCTCCCCCCATGATGATATAGAACCTATAGCGCAAAAATTCTTGGAAGCTATAGATTCCTATCATCCGTATATGTGGGAAGTGGCATCATCATCCAATGTCACCACGACATATGGACCGCATGAGGATTCTATCTTCATTGTCCCACCTACTTGCAGCAGTCAGCATTCAATAGTCTTCGGCCGCATGCGCAATGAACCGACTGTGCAAGAAGATTCTTTCGATGACGATGCCGGTAAAATACAGGTTCACAGATACAGCCCGCAAGCTTTGAAGATCATAAAAAGTAAGGGTTATAACTTAAAGCTGGAACCAGGTCTCAACTACGGGAAAGGCAGACAAATGCCGCTATACGGTGATCCCTACTATCAACGAACTCGTTTCGGGTTAGGGTATACCACCTCCCTTGTAACTCCTGAGTCAAACGAGGATATCTTTTCCTCTTCTCAAAATGGCTCAGCGCCCTCCGACTCATCTCATGATCTCGAACGAACATTATCAGCAAATATGGTAGTGACGGATTCCTTTGAAGCAGACGAGCAAGAATCTGAACCATTCGAGAATGACTCTTGGGCTCAACAGATAGATACACAATGGGAATTCTGCTTCGAACAGAGAGAACCTCCCACAGAAGATGAAGTTATCCAGATTGACGTTAGGGATGAACTTTCGCCAAAGCCGATATTTATCAGTAACAACCTTTCCGAAGAAGAAAGGGAAGAAATTATCCAGCTGATAAAAGAATATATCGACGTCTTTGCGTAGAATTATGAGGATATGCCAGGTCTTGATCCGAAGGTGGCTACTCATAAACTCAATATATTGCCCGATTCAAAGCCTGTGAAGCAGCACCAACGCCGGTTCCGCCCGGACAAGATGGACGCCATTAAAGCAGAAGTCAAGAAGTTGATAGCCTGCGGTTTCATCCGGGAAGAACAACATCCCGACTAGGTCGCCAATGTTATTCCGGTCATGAAGAAAAATGGGAAAGTACGTGTCTGCATCGATTACCGAGATCTGAATACAGCCTGCCCCAAGGATGAGTTTTCTCTTCCCATCACAGACGTCATGATTGACAATACATGCGGTTTTGAACGTATGTCTTTCATGGACAGATTTTCAGGATATAATCAAATCAAGATGCATCCTGAAGACGAGAAGCATACTGCCTTCCGGACACCATTGGGGGTATATTGCTATACGGTCATGCCCTTCGGATTGAAGAATGCCGGGGCTATGTACCAACGGGCTATGAGTAATATATTCCATGAGCATTTACGCAAGACAGTGGAGTGTTACGTGGACGATGTAGCTGTCAAAAGCTGCCTCAAGGATAATCACATCCAAGACTTGAAGACAGTATTTGAATTGATGCGCCAACATCAACTCAAAATAAATCCTACAAAGTCGTTTCTGGGGGTATCCAGTGGCAAATTTTTGGGATTTGTCATTACCGCCAAAGGCATTCAAGTGGACCCTGATAAAGTTAAGGCCATCTTAGAAATGCGACCGTCCCGTAATCTGAGAGAACTCAGGGGATTTCAAGGTCATCTGGCTTATATCCGAAGATTCATATCCAACCTCTCTGGGAGATGTCAGCCCTTTTCTCGTCTCATGAAAAAAGGTGTATCCTTTATATGGGACGAAGTGTGTCAGCAAGCGTTTAACGATATCAAATGCTACCTCACTAGTCCGTCAGTTCTGGTGCCTCCAGTCATAGGAAGACCATTCATGCTGTATGTTCGAGCGATGGATCATTCTCTGGGAGCTCTTCTCGCACAGAAGAACGATATGGGTCATGAATAGGCTATCTACTACCTCAGCAGGATGATGGTCGGAGCCGAACACCGGTACAATCCAGTAGAGAAAGAATGCTTGGCTCTGATGTTCGCTATCCAGAAAATATGGTACTATGTCATAGGCCAGACCATTCACATTATCTCCAGGATCAATCCTCTTCGGGTACTGATGAACAAGCCAAGTGTTCTTAATTCCCGACTCGCGACTTGGGCGATGTTATTAACACCGTATGACATGGTGTACGTCCCTCAGAAGTCTGTCAAAGGCCAAGCGTTGGCTGACTTCCTAGCTGCTCATTCGATCCCGGAGGACTCCAAACTGTACGAGGACATTCCCGACGAAGTTGCAGAATGTAATTCCGCAATAGAAAGTGATGCATGGCAACTGTTCTTCAATGGTGCCTCCAGGACTGGTCCCAGGGGAAACATGATTTTGGGAGTAGGAATTGTCCTGGTTACTCCTGACAAGCTCGTCATCTACCGAGCATATTCTCTTAGCGAGCCCTGTTCTAACAATGTGGCAGAGTATAACGCTCTACTAATCGGGCTCCAAGTCGCTAAAGAATTGGGCGTCGAATCTCTGGAAGCTTTCGGTGATTCTCTGCTGATCGTCAATCAAGTCAGAGGAATATATGAAGTCCAGAATCCAGACCTCATCCCCTATCACCGAGCAACGGTCGAGATAGCCATGACATTCAAAGGATTCTTCCTAGAGCACGTACCTCGATCTCAGAATCTGGAAGCTGATTCCCTAGACAGTCTAGCTGCAGATTTAGCTACCCCTATAAGAAGGCAGAATTCGGTGATCCTTCTTAGCAGAGATTTATTTTGTATGAAAAATAACTTTCACATAGAACGCAGCTACGCTGTGAACATAGATCCTCCCAGGAGAGACTGGAGGAGTCCCTTTATAGATTTTGTAGCATACGGAATCTTGCCGGATGACCCTAAAGAAGCAGTATCCGTCAAAAGACGATCATTGCGCTTCTACTTCGACGTATCTTCACAATGTCTATATCGTCGGTCTTATGACGGACTATTATTACGATGTCTCTCTGGTGATGAAGCACATCGGATTATCCGTGAAGCTCACGACGGCGTATGCGGAGCACATCAACCCGGTCCTAAGCTACAGGATCGCATCAGGAGAATGGGCTATTACTGGCCTACTATGATCACAGATGTAATAAAGTATGCAAGACAATGCAGAGCCTGTCAGGTCCATGCAGATATTATCCATCAACCTCCTGAATATCTACATCCTACGGTTGCGTCATGGCCTTTCGAAGCATGGGGTATGAATATCATTGGTCCTATTCACCCGTCTTCTTCCAGAGGTCACCGGTTCATACTGGCCATCACAGATTATTTCTCCAAATGGGTAGAGGCGATCCCTCTTGCTGAGGTGAAGGCATCTAATGTGATCAGCTTCATCAAGCATCACGTTATTTATTGCTTCGGGATACCTCGGAGGATAATTCACGACAATGGGCCTCAGTTCATCAGCCAAGCATTTCATCGATTTTGTGATAAAAATCGAATACAAAATATGCCCTCTACGGTATATAATCCTGCTGCTAATGGTTTGGCGGAAGCTTTCAAAAAAACCATTACCAAGCTCTTAAAAAAGTTCGTCTCTTCGAACAAGAGGGATTGGAATGAGAAGCTGGGAGAATGTCTCTGGGCATACCGCACAACGGTACGAGCACCGACAGGTTGCACCCCATTTTTACTGGTTTACGGGAGCGAAGCAGTTCTCCCCATCGAAATCCAGATTCTGTCACTCAGGATAGCCGTAGCTAATGAGCTAACTCAAGAAAAGAATGACCTGTTAAGGCTTCAAGAGTTAGAAGGATTAGACGAGAAACGCCTCCAAGCTCAACAACGCATCATGTTCTACCAGGCACGCATTTTCCAGAGCTTTTAATAAAAAAGTAAAGGAAAGAGTGTTCAAAGTCGGCGAGCTAGTTTTAGCTGTAAGAAGGCCGATGATTCTTGTTCCTCTTGTCAAGTCATAACCTCTTCATAAGTCTACTATGGTCAAACCCCAATAATCATGGTCTAAGAAAATCTTTACTACAATCATACAACATGCAACCTAAGGGGATGTGTACGGTCATGGTGTCTTTTGTCATGGTACTGCAGTCCCTGTATCAGGGGTATTACTAACTACATTATAACAAGAAAAAAATCATGCATATAACTACGGTACTAAGGTATCAGTCAATCAATCAAATAGATAGGAACAGAATGAAGGAAAGAACAGAACCTGCTAACACATTACCTGTAGTATCTCCTATTTCTAATATACACTTAACTCTAGCATATTCACTAACTAATTCCTATTCCTGTACATTGGTACCCATATCAACTAGTCATTTATCCACAAGATCCATGAATATATCCATATTGCACACACATGTCTATTAACACCTAAATCTGATGCCAAGAATCTCTAATATAACCATGATTCAATAATGCATCCAAGGTTTGATATCTCTATCTCCTTAGTACCATACCCTCTGTCAGTTTCCGTTCCTACTACAATTGTCCATACTATTTTCTCATCACTCCAGTGCACACCAAGTGTAACACCATACTAAGTGCTAAACCCTTTCTGATACAACTCTAGATGGACACCCGAGTCAGTCTGCGGTGCCACCTCAATCATGCTCAAGTCATCAGATCCTTACACCTGTATATCATCTACTCATATATTAATATTCATCTCTTATCTACCATAAAATTAATCCTCAAAATAATCGTCAAGGTTTAACTTCTCGATCAACTTAAAAATGATTGCATATACCTCCTCAAAATCAGATACTCAATTATCGAAAAAAATTTAATCACTTTTAACATCCTTATAGCTTTGACTATGTTTATTGAATTCATATTTGAAATCCTCCAAAAATTAAATGACAAAATCTCAACTCCTCAATTATTCTAAAAATACAATCTTATTTCCACCTTTTAATTTATAACTCCACAATGTACATATCAGTGCTCACGGTCTATGATACTCAAGGTGCACTCTATGCATCTAGTGTCTACAATTGTGTACTAAAATTGTACTGCCTGAATCACTTGTACTATTACCTCCAATGATCAAAGTTATCATCACCTGTATTTTCTTTCATGATTTCAATTTATGTCAACTGGTATATCATCTAATTATCATCCCACCGAGTGCTTACTGTTATTAACGTTATTCTCGACTAATCCTCGATATAGAATCATTAGCACTCTTGGTATTATATTACTAGCTTCTTTAATGGATCATCTCATCAAGCTCATTATAACTCATGATTACATGTATCTACTATAACGCTCATGTTTCTTTACTCTCATGGGCATGTATATGGTTCCTCATCTCGATGGCTGTATATGTATTTCCTTTAATCCTTTAAAGCCTATTAAACTAATCCGTGATACGCTTCACCACTTTTATTACCAATTCCGATATTTTTCTACTCATGATACCTCATTATAACTCCCCATGCATATAAATTTCTTTACCTTTAACACGCCTGATATCAATCATCAATTTGAACATCATGCTCCATTAATCCTTAACACAATTCCTGGATACTTAATCGTTTACATAGATCACTCAATTACATAATCATGATTATCCAGGACGGGTAATTGGCTCTGATACTAACTCTGAGAACTATCACTGATACTCTATACTCTCCTTAACTCTCAGTCTCTAATGACACTTCTCCTAGAACCATTGTTACAAGGTACTATGCTAAGGGCTAACTCTAGATTAAATCCTACTGCTCACATGTCCATCTAGGAAATACTTACAAACTCACAAGTCACACTCAGTCAATACTAATACTCAAGACACAAACATAATTATAAGTCACTAATTATCATACTTAACAAGGAACCCTCAAGGAATAGAAGCTCAAAAGAAATTGGATTGAGGACAGAAGGTATCTTTACTGCTAGTAAAGAAAAGAAGCGATGGAACAAAGTCCTGGAATAACAGAAATAGATAAGTCTTGAGATGATATTTTAAGAACCAATTTAAGATACAACCTGATAATCATACACGTCTATCCGAAATTATGACACTCAGAATCCTCGCCACGCCAGTAAGCATAGACGCGATAAACGACAGGTTCCGTAACTAAGGTATGCAACTCCATAATCACGTCATCTAGAATTTTTGCCACGCCAACCGGTATGTTTGCGAGAGACTCTAAATCTCATAACTAAAGTATGTACATCCAAGTTAGGTTTCTACGTTCTCGTCACGACAGCTAATATGGCTGCGATAAACTCTAGGCTCCATAACCAAAGTAGACGTTTTACCTTTCTCACTGTCCTCATCAATATGTCATCAGATGATACCATAAATTCTAGTCCGTAAAATTCATCTCAATATGAAATCAACTCAACAACGATACCAAGAATTTAAAGTTAACAACTGGTCAACAAGAATCAAACTCAATATCAACGAGTGAGGATGGACGAAAACAAGGGCGAAGGAATTAAATTGGAAATTATAATAAGATTCTCATGGGGTCATCCCAGGAAATCTTTCAAATAAATTGTGATTGAGTATCCTCTCTCATCCTAGTATCCTATGTCCTAGATCCTATCGCAGGCACGCAGTAGTATAACAAGGATGCCACACTACTACGACATCGCACAACTCGCGAAGTCTGACCTGCATGGGCCACCACTAAAAATGTGTCACGACCCGCACCCGGTTTAGGAGCACGAGTGCGTGGGTACGTCCAGCCTACGTCGCAGCATCGGCGGTAGAACGCTGTCAAGGTCTTGATACTATCTAACTAATGTCACGCAAGCATCCAATCTCCATTAGGAGGCACGGATGACACAAATAAGATGAACACATACTCAATCACAGGATTACAGCACGATAAGATTTCGAACAGAAATTTAATACAACACAAGTCACAAAGTAATATTCTAACTCAACAATATCCAAGTCTCATCAAAAATGCCGGAGACAAATCCGGTACCAAATAATCTACTTAAAGAACTAACAATAAATAGTAACTCCGGCTAGACCTTCCAGAATCACAACTAAACTACCAAGTCTGCAGCTACTCACCATAAGTTCCATAAGTGTCGGACAGCGGTCCTCTAAGGCATAGTCTGGAAAAATATTTCCAGTCAGGAAGGAGCAAAGCAACACTCTCAAATAATAGTTCCATTAATTGATAATGTCTATAATACAATAAAACATGTCATGCTAGCTACTGATAAGACAGTGAAATAAATGCAATGACAATTTAAGAGAGACAGGCAATGTAAAGAGACAGGCAATAGGCAATATGATACAGTCAGTGTATGTATGGAAATAAAAGAACAAGGAACAGTATCATATACGGGTGATGTAGTATATGATCTAAAATAGAGAACTGTAACTATTCTAAGTGTTTGAAATTGTAGTTTTGAAATGTGATCGGCTTGGGACTTGTACGATTGCTACATGGCCTGGCTAATCATGCGTGAGGCGAATGATTAACACCAATAATATAAACTTGTACGATAGGTATTTGATCACATTTCTCACTAGCAATTTCCCCGCCCCCAACTAGTACTGTGGATCCAACCATGACACGTCACGATACACGAGCAAGTCAAGTCTATCATGTACGATGTCTAATATACATGTCGTGTACAATGTCAATACGATAATCAAGGTAACATCTCATGACTGCAGATCCAAGCTATACTAGTCCGTATAGCACAGTGTCAAAGATTCAGATATAACATTTCATGATTGTTGAATTTATAGAAATTATCAAAGAATTGGAAATTATCAGAGAATGTACTTGCCTTGGGTCCTTAGCTGGTATTTATTGGTGTCCTGTTCCAGAGTATCCCCTGGGTAAACCAACAGTCCTATAAACACAACACAATATAACTTTTGCATCAGATGCTACGCTAACACACAGTCAAAACACTGGCCTCAGGGCCATGCCAGGTATGGCACTGGTCAATCTAGGGTCACCTAGTAACTTCACCAATTAAATTAATACATATATATATAGTTATTCCAAAGTATACAAAATAGGTATAACTGTATGTACATAAGTGGAAATATATTTTATTTATGTGAAAATTATACATCACTCATATATATAAACTAATATACATGTACCAAAATACATATTAACTTATATTATATATATATATATGCATACATACCAAAATAATACAATACTATATACAGGTAATTATACCAAAATATGTTTTACAAGTACATATATATATCAATACAGTGTTATATATATACTATATATATTTACATACCAAAAATATGCTTATACATGTATATATATATAGGTACACATATTTATACCAAATATATTAATTTAATATATACTTTACCAATATATTATTATACCAAAATACATACATATATATATGTTTGTACATATACCAAAATAGTACGTATACTATATACAATTAGAGAAATTACACTATATTTTTATAGATATATATATGTACACATATACATATACCAATTACCAAAATACGTAATTACCTATTTATACATTTATACCAAAAATACATAATTACATGTATTCTATATGAAATATACCAAAATAATACATGTATGTATATAAATACATATACACTAAGTATTATTCTAAAACACACACCAATATACGTATTTATATACATATATATATATATCCACACATTGATTAACTATATACAATTACATTCACATTAATTAAATAACTACAAATACATATACATTTATTAGCTACATATATATATGTATATATATATATATATATATATATATATATATATATATATATATATATATATATATGTGTGTGAAGAAGGAAAGAGGGGAAGAAGGAAACTTACTGTGGGGGTTGGCCGGAAGATGGCCGGAGTTGAACAGCAGGGAAGGAGCAGCCGAGGTTGGCCGGAGTGCCGAGAGAAGGGTGGCCGGATGTTCGGGTCGGAGATGAGATGGATGGATGGATGGATGGATGAATGAAGTTGATGGTGGTGGTGGTGTTTGGATGATGGAGGTGGTCATGAATGTAGCCGGAGGTGGTAGTGGTGACAAGTGATGGTGGCTGCCGGACTGCGAGCAGCGGGAGAATGAGGGAGAAGAGGTGTCGATGGGGGTGGTCGGGTGATGTAGGAGGCCGGAGAACAGTCAGAGCGGGGAGCGCAGACCGCCGGGACGAGGTGGCTATGGCCGGGCTTGATGGAAGAGCAGGGTGGAGGTGCAGTGTCGGGCTCGGCCGGTTGGTGGCTGGTCCGGAGGAAGAAGAGCAGGGGGTCGGCTCGAGGACTGGGCTGCCGGAGGATCGGGGCTGGCTGACCGCTCGTCGGAGTGCACAGAGGGCCGCCGGCCGGGGAGGATGAACAGGATGGGTTGGTTTCCCCCTCTTTTATAATTTAAATTTTAATGAAGAAGGGAGAAGAAGAAGAAAAGAAGGAGAAGAGAAGAAGAAAAAGAGGAGAAGAAAGGAAGGAGAAGGGGAAAGGAAAGAGTTTCCTATGGTTGGGGTTGAGGATGGGGGGAGAGAGAGAGAGGTGGGGGCTTGCTTGGGGATTAGGGTTTTCTTGGGAAAGGTGTTTGATGTGACATTATATATGGGAGAGTGTGTGGAATAAAGGGTTAGGATTTGCCCACTTTAAATGAATGGTCCAGATTGGACATGAAGAAATGTTCATGTGGGGATGAGGGTGATAAAATATTAAGGATTTCTCATTGGTTTAAACAAATGGGTGTTTACACCAAAAAATACAAATTTGCAAATTAGCCCCCTTAAATTTGGGTATTTGCGCAGACACATAAAATGACGAAAATTTAGCGGGCGATTCGGTGTCCGGTGTTTTGTAGGGTCAGGGGCGCTATGTGTTTGGTATGGGCTCAATTAGCAGGGCATTGGAATAAATTTGAGATTTCAGAATCGGTTAAAATAGTATCCTCAATTTAATTAGAAATAAATGCAAGTTGTTTTCAAAAATTAATTAGGAGTACATGGGACCAAAATCAGGTCAGGTCACCAATATCAATAATGAAGAAGACTCAGGACAGAATATTACCCTAATTTGGGCCGCACGAAAAATAGGTCACGATTGCCTCCAATTTTCGATTGGAACGCACAACGATACAAAATAGGAATTTATTAAATAACGTCCGCGACGATTTTTGTGCGGCCAGAAATAATGTACAGAGAGCATAATTATGAGTTGCAAAAATAGCAGAATGGAAAGCGGGCATGTCTAGGGCAAGATTGTGAAATTTGTTGGAAGAAAAAATCAGGGTAGCGCTCCAAATGTCGAAGCAAAGGCAACGCGCAATAATTAATTAAAATACGGTAATCAATTACAATCTCCAATAAATAAATTATAAATAAAACAATTAATTATATAATTCCACAATTTGGACAGGTTTTCATCTACTGGGCTTCTAGGTCAAGTCTGCTAACTCAAAACAAATGAACACCGTATATAATTATATTTAATTACACATCTCACATAATTATTTAAACTAAATATACTATCATGCAAATTATTTAATTGCAACTACCATAATATTAAATATTATAAAAAGTCAAAAATACCCCTGTTTTCGGAATGTGGTAGTGACAAGTCTACCCTCCTTAAAAGAATTTCGTCCTCAAAATTTAAAATCCTCATAGTAGTGTTTAACCATACACATTATTATTTTTCCCTCAAAGTTTAAATTCATCAACCACGAAATCAGTTAATAATCCACAATGTCCTTTCACAATTTTTTTAAAATTCTAAAATTATTGTCTTCCGGAAAATCCTCGAATTAAAAATCAAAGTCCATTTTTATCAAAAATTTCCCCAAATTTTTTTTTATTTTAATAATCCAATACTCGGAATTTAATATCCACTCCTCGAATTTGATTTTAATTAATGCACATATCTAAAATGTAATCTCGTCCAAAAGTTTGAATTCAAACATTAGTCTATCAATAATTTATAACTCGATTTCCTCTTCCTAAAAATACTCAACAATGCGATACTTATGGATTCTCTAATTGCAATATCCCATATAAAGTTCTAAAATTCATAACTTGCAATTAAATAAACATATTGATAAATCTCCCAAAATTTCCAATTTAATAACCAATTTAATCACATCACAATCTTCCTGGAATTAATAAGTCACCAATTATGCCATGTTAATTTCTTAACCCTTTATTTAATCAATATTTATCCTCAAATTTTAATCATCTTGTTCCTCTTGTCAAGTCATAACCTCTTCATAAGTCTACTATGGTCAAACCCCAATAATCATGGTCTAAGAAAATCTTTACTACAATCATACAACATGCAACCTAAGGGGATGTGTACGGTCATGGTGTCTTTTGTCATGGTACTGCAGTCCCTGTATCAGGGGTATTACTAACTACATTATAACAAGAAAAAAATCATGCATACAACTACGGTACTAAGGTATCAGTCAATCAATCAAATAGATAGGAACAGAATGAAGGAAAGAACAGAACCTGCTAACACATTACCTGTAGTATCTCCTATTTCTAACATACACTTAACTCTAGCATATTCACTAACTAATTCCTATTCCTGTACATTGGTACCCATATCAACTAGTCATTTATCCACAAGATCCATGAATATATCCATATTGCACACACATGTCTATTAACACCTAAATCTGATGCCAAGAATCTCTAATATAACCATGATTCAATAATGCATCCAAGGTTTGATATCTCTATCTCCTTAGTACCATACCCTCTGTCAGTTCCCGTTCCTACTACAATTGTCCATACTATTTTCTCATCACTCCAGTGCACACCAAGTGTAACACCATACTAAGTGCTAAACCCTTTCTGATACAACTCTAGATGGACACCCGAGTCAGTCTGCGGTGCCACCTCAATCATGCTCAAGTCATCAGATCCTTACACCTGTATATCATCTACTCATATATTAATATTTATCTCTTATCTACCATAAAATTAATCCTCAAAATAATCGTCAAGGTTTAACTTCTCGATCAACTTAAAAATGATTGCATATACCTCCTCAAAATCAGATACTCAATTATCGAAAAAAATTTAATCACTTTTAACATCCTTATAGCTTTGACTATGTTTATTGAATTCATATTTGAAATCCTCCAAAAATTAAATGACAAAATCTCAACTCCTCAATTATTCTAAAAATACAATCTTATTTCCACCTTTTAATTTATAACTCCACAATGTACATATCAGTGCTCACGGTCTATGATACTCAAGGTGCACTCTATGCATCTAGTGTCTACAATTGTGTACTAAAATTGTACTGCCTGAATCACTTGTACTATTACCTCCAATGATCAAAGTTATCATCACCTGTATTTTCTTTCATGATTTCAATTTATGTCAACTGGTATATCATCTAATTATCATCCCACCGAGTGCTTACTGTTATTAACGTTATTCTCGACTAATCCTCGATATAGAATCATTAGCACTCTTGGTATTATATCACTAGCTTCATTAATGGATCATCTCATCAAGCTTATTATAACTCATGATTACATGTATCTACTATAACGCTCATGTTTCTTTACTCTCATGGGCATGTATATGGTTCCTCATCTCGATGGCTGTATATGTATTTCCTTTAATCTTTTAAAGCCTATTAAACTAATCCGTGATACGCTTCACCACTTTCATTACCAATTCCGATATTTCTCTACTCATGATACCTCATTATAACTCCCCATGCATATAAATTTCTTTACCTTTAACACGCCCGATATCAATCATCAATTTGAACATCATGCTCCATTAATCCTTAACACAATTCCTGGATACTTAATCGTTTACATAGATCACTCAATTACATAATCATGATTATCCAGGACGGGTAATTGACTCTGATACTAACTCTGAGAACTATCACTGATACTCTATACTCTCCTTAACTCTCAGTCTCTAATGACACTTCTCCTAGAACCATTGTTACAAGGTACTATGCTAAGGGTTAACTCTAGATTAAATCCTACTGCTCACATGTCCATCTAGAAAATACTTACAAACTCACAAGTCACACTCAGTCAATACTAATACTCAAGACACAAACATAATTATAAGTCACTAATAATCATACTTAACAAGGAACCCTCAAGGAATAGAAGCTCAAAAGGAATTGGATTGAGGACAGAAGGTATCTTTACTGCTAGTAAAGAAAAGAAGCGATGGAACAAAGTCCTGGAATAACAGAAATAGATAAGTCTTGAGATGATATTTTAAGAACCAATTTAAGATACAACCTGATAATCATACACGTCTATCCGAAATTATGACACTCAGAATCCTCGCCACGCCAGTAAGCATAGACGCGATAAACGACAGGTTCCGTAACTAAGGTATGCAACTCCATAATCACGTCATCTAGAATCTTCGCCACGCCAACCGGTATGGCTGCGAGAGACTCTAAATCTCATAACTAAAGTATGTACATCCAAGTTAGGTTTCTACGTTCTCGTCACGACAGCTAATATGGCTGCGATAAACACTAGGCTCCATAACCAAAGTAGACGTTTTACCTTTCTCACTTTCCTCATCAATATGTCATCAGATGATACCATAAATTCTAGTCCGTAAAATTCATCTCAATATGAAATCAACTCAACAACGATACCAAGAATTTAAAGTTAACAACTGGTCAACAAGAATCAAACTCAATATCAACGAGTGAGGATGGACGGAAACAAGGGCGAAGGAATTAAATTGGAAATTATAATAAGATTCTCATGGGGTCATCCCAGGAAATCTTTCAAATAAATTATGATTGAGTATCCTCTCTCATCCTAGTATCCTATGTCCTAGATCCTATCGCAGGCACGCAGTAGTATAACAAGGATGCCACACTACTACGACATCGCACAACTCGCGAAGTCTGACCTGCATGGGCCACCACTAAAAACGTGTCACAACCCGTACCCGGTTTAGGAGCACGAGTGCGTGGGTACATCCAGCCTATGCCGCAGCATCGACGGTAGAACGCTGTCAAGGTCTTGATACTATCTAACTAATGTCACGCAAGCATCCAATCTCCATTAGGAGGCACGGATGACACAAATAAGATGAACACATACTCAATCACAGGATTACAGCACGATAAGATTTCGAACAGAAATTTAATACAACACAAGTCACAAAGTAATATTCTAACTCAACAATATCCAAGTCTCATCAAAAATGCCGGAGACAAATCCGGTACCAAATAATCTACTTAAAGAACTAACAATAAATAGTAACTCCGGCTAGACCTTCCAGAATCACAACTAAACTACCAAGTCTGCAGCTACTCACCATAAGGTCCATAAGTGTCGGACAGCGGTCCTCTAAGGCATAGTCTGGAAAAATATTTCCAGTCAGGAAGGAGCAAAGCAACACTCTCAAATAACAGTTCCATTAATTGATAATGTCTATAATACAATAAAACATGTCATGCTAGCTACTGATAAGACAGTGAAATAAATGCAATGGCAATTTAAGAGAGACAGGCAATATAAAGAGACAGGCAATAGGCAATATGATACAGTCAGTGTATGTATGGAAATAAAAGAACAAGGAACAGTATCATATACGGGTGATGTAGTATATGATCTAAAATAGAGAACTGTAACTATTTTAAGTGTTTGAAATTATAGTTTTGAAATATGATCGGCTTGGGACTTGTACAATTGCTACATGGCCTGGCTAATCATGCGTGAGGCGAATGATTAACACCAATAATATAAACTTGTACGATAGGTATTTGATCACATTTCTCACTAGCAATTTCCCCACCCCCAACTAGTACTGTGGATCCAACCATGACACGTCACGATACACGAGCAAGTCAAGTCTATCATGTACGATGTCTAATATACATGTCGTGTACAATGTCAATACGATAATCAAGGTAACATCTCATGACTGCAGATCCAAGCTATACTAGTCCGTGTAGCACAGTGTCAAAGATTCAGATGTAACATTTCATGATTGTTGAATTTATAGAAATTATCAAAGAATTGGAAATTATCAGAGAATGTACTTGCCTTGGGTCCTTAGCTGGTATTTATTGGTGTCCTGTTCCAGAGTATCCCCTGGGTAAACCAACAGTCCTATAAACACAACACAATATAACTTTTGCATCAGATGCTACGCTAACACACAGTCAAAACACTGGCCTCAGGGCCATGCCAGGTATGGCACTGGTCAATCTAGGGTCACCTAGTAACTTCACCAATTAAATTAATACATATATATATAGTTATTCCAAAGTATACAAAATAGGTATAACTGTATGTACATAAGTGGAAATATATTTTATTTATGTGAAAATTATACATCACTCATATATATAAACTAATATACATGTACCAAAATACATATTAACTTATATTATATATATATATATATGCATACATACCAAAATAATACAATACTATATACAGGTAATTATACCAAAATATGTTTTACAAGTACATATATATATCAATACAGTGTTATATATATACTATATATATTTACATACCAAAAATATGTTTATACATGTATATATATATATAGGTACACATATTTATACCAAATATATTAATTTAATATATACTTTACCAATATATTATTATACCAAAATACATACATATATATGTTTGTACATATACCAAAATAGTACGTATACTATATACAATTAGAGAAATTATACTATATTTTTATAGATATATATATGTACACATATACATATACCAATTACCAAAATACGTAATTACCTATTTATACATTTATACCAAAAATACGTAATTACATGTATTCTATATGAAATATACCAAAATAATACATGTATGTATATGAATACATATACACTAAGTATTATTCTAAAACACACACCAATATACGTATTTATATACATATATATATATATATATATCCACACATTGATTAACTATATACAATTACATTCATATTAATTAAATAACTACAAATACATATACATTTATTAGCTATATATGTATATATATATATGTATATATATATATATATATATATATATATATATATATATATATATATATATATATATATATATTTATATGTGAAGAAGGAAAGAGGGGAAGAAGGAAACTTACTGTGGGGGTTGGCCGGAAGATGGCCGGAGTTGAACAGCAGGGAAGGAGCAGCCGAGGTTGGCCGGAGTGACGAGAGAAGGGTGGCCGGATGTTCGGGTCGGAGATGAGATGGATGGATGGATGGATGAATGAAGTTGATAGTGGTGGTGGTGTTTGGATGATGGAGGTGGTCATGAATGTAGCCGGAGGTGGTGGTGGTGACAAGTGATGGTGGCTGCCGGACTGCGAGCAGCGGGAGAATGAGGGAGGAGAGGTATCGATGGGGGTGGTCGGGTGATGTAGGAGGCCGGAGAACGGTCGTAGCGGGGAGCGCAGACCGCCGGGACGAGGTGGCTATGGCCGGGCTTGATGGAAGAGCAGGGTGGAGGTGCAGCGTCGGGCTCGGCCGGTTGGTGGCTGGTCCGGAGGAAGAAGAGTAGGGGGTCGGCTCGAGGACTAGGCTGCCGGAGGATCGGGGCTGGCTGACCGCTCGTCGGAGTGCACAGAGGGCCGCCGGCCGGGGAGGATGAACAGGATGGGTTGGTTTCCCCCTCTTTTATAATTTAAATTTTAATGAAGAAGGGAGAAGAAGAAGAAAAGAAGGAGAAGAGAAGAAGAAAAAGAGGAGAAGAAAGGAAGGAGAAGGGGAAAGGAAAGAGTTTCCTACGGTTGGGGTTGAGGATGGGGGGAGAGAGAGAGAGGTGGGGACTTGCTTGGGGATTAGGGTTTTCTAGGGAAAGGTGTTTGATGTGACATTATATATGGGAGAGTGTGTGGAATAAAGGGTTAGGATTTGCCCACTTTAAATGAGTGGTCCAGATTGGACATGAAAAAATGTTCATGTGGGGATGAGGGTGATAAAATATTAAGGATTTCTCATTGGTTTAAACAAATGGGTGTTTACACCAAAAAATACAAATTTGCAAATTAGCCCCCTTAAATTTGGGTATTTGCACAGACACATAAAATAACGAAAATTTGGCGGGCGATTCGGTGTCCGGTGTTTTGTAGGGTCAGGGGCGCTATGTGTTTGGTATGGGCTCAATTAGCAGGGCACTGGAATAAATTTGAGATTTCAGAATCGGTTAAAATAGTATCCTCAATTTAATTAGAAATAAATGCAAGTTGTTTTCAAAAATTAATTAGGAGTACATGGGGCCAAAATCAGGTCAGGTCACCAATATCAATAATGAAGAAGACTCAGGACAGAATATTACCCTAATTTGGGCCGCACAAAAAATAGGTCACGATTGCCTCCAATTTTTGATTGGAACGCACAACGATACAAAATAGAAATTTATTAAATAACGTCCGCGACGATTTTTGTGCGGCCAGAAATAATGTACAGAGAGCATAGTTATGAGTTGCAAAAATAGCAGAATGGAAAGCGGGCATGTCTAGGGCAAGATTGTGAAATTTGTTGGAAGAAAAAATCAGGATAGCGCTCCAAATGTCGAAGCAAAGGCAACGCGCAATAATTAATTAAAATACGGTAATCAATTACAATCTCCAATAAATAAATTATAAATAAAACAATTAATTACATAATTCTACAATTTGGACAGGTTTTCATCTACTGGGCTTCTAGGTCAAGTCTGCTAACTCAAAACAAATAAACACCGTATATAATTATATTTAATTACACATCTCACATAATTATTTAAACTAAATATACTATCATGCAAATTATTTAATTGCAACTACCATAATATTAAATATTATAAAAAGTCAAAAATACTCCTGTTTTCGGAATGTGGTAGTGACACTTACTCACAGAAGTAAGGGTAAATTCCAGGCCAAATGGGAAGGCCCTTATGTGATCGAGACGACATTCTCAAATGGTGCTTACAGGTTAGCCAAGCCTAATGGAGACCTGTTAATGGCTCCCATCAATGGCAAATTCCTGAAGAGGCACTATGCTTAACCTCCTTTGCTCAAGTGGAATAAGGCAAAAATCTCATTCTGACAAAACTACTTCCAAAACAAAACTAGTTGGATCATATTCTATCATGTTCATATTACCTCTGAATAGATATGTTTAACTAATTTAGAATTTCAAGACCTATCACGTCCATACTACCTCTGATAGTATTGTGTACAAATTTTAGCTAAAAGCATATTCTATCATGTCCATATAACCTCTGAATAGATATATCCTGCTAAAACTTACCGAGAGTATACCACGTCCATATTACCTCTGATATCACTTTCACCCAAACCTGTCATTTATATTCCAAAATGATGGGTCCACAAAGTCAGATGAAAGCCTCTTTATTATTCCTAAAAAAGAGTGAAAGTACATTGAAAAGCAAAAGTACATTGAAAAGCAAAAGTATATTGAAAAGCAAAAAGGTACATCATTTGGGGGGAGCGGTTAGGTCACAAATCTGCTGCGCCAGAGCAACCATTCTCTCATACCGGGAGCTCAAGACGTCGGCGCAATCCCGTTCCAACCTTGCCGCATCATTGTTCAAAGCAGCTAGCTCAGACCGAGCCCGCACAAAACCTGAGTGGAAAGCACCCACACGCGTCAGATTCTGCTGAACAGTCGCCCGTCGCTCCTTCAGCACATCTCGGGCTGCCGACAAAGAGAGAGCCTTCGCCTCTACTCGAACGAGCTCATCCTTCAATATGCGGGCCTTCGCTGCCACTTCCTCATATTCGACTTTGCACCGGGTCAACTCGGGAACGACATACTCCAATTAGACACGCTCACGATCCATCTCCTGCTGCTGAGCCACGATGGACTTATTCAGAGACTCTATTTATTCAGCAAGCTGCCAGTCAGGGAGTCGTACCTAGCTTGAACGAGACCGTCAATGTTGCCTCGAGCTAGCTGCAAGTATTTGTTAATGGGTTGCTCTAAACCATTAACCTATCTCCTCCAGCGTGTCAGCTACCCCAGTGTCGTTGAACTCTCGGGTCGGCACTATCGCCGACCGGGAGGACCTCCTCAGCGACGCAAAGCTCAAATTCTTCCCCAACACCATTGATATTAACATTTTCAAGGTGGTGTAGAAGATACTAGTGTACTGCTCGATCAGCGTAGCTAGATCCGAATGGACGCTGGGAGTGGCCACAATATTGGTGAATCCCCCTCCAGGAACAACCGCAGACGATATTGTCACGGCCGTCGCCTCAACAGGTGGTGCGACAAAAGAAGAAGCGCCAACACCGGACGAAGTGACTGGCGTACTCAAAGGAGGCATTGTCGCAATGACAGGCTCGTCCTCCTCTTGAGATATCGGAATCTCTTTGACAGGCGAGCCGGCACCCGAAAGTGTCTCCTCTTCAAAATCAGGCGCCTCTGTGTCGCCGCCAGGACCTGACACACTGCCAAAGGGCGCATCTACACTGCCCTCCCCGAAGATGTCTTCCCCTGAAAAGAAGACAAAAGGAATTTAATATCAAAATAATGTTAACTTTTCTAAAAAGAGGCGTAAAGACAACGTTTACCCATGACCGATGGTGTATATGTCGTGTCTGCAGCCAGTACAGCTAAATCATTTCTTAATGATGCTAATCGAGCTGTCATACCTGGAGAAGGGGGTGTGCTAACTGACATCGGCAGGTATTCTTCTGAATCTTCGCCGAGATCCACTCGAGGTTCACCAGGTGGAATCTCGCTGGGTGCACCTACAAACACGGCAGGGGTCTCTCCCGATGCTGATCCGGATAAAGATATCCTTATTCGGCTCGGCCCTGAAGGCGATCTCGTTCCACTACCTGAAGCGGCAGCAGCGACAGCAGCCTCCAACAGGAATTCTTCGGCACCACCAGTCGGAACATTAGAGGGTCCCTCTCTAAAAGGCGAGGAACCTCCAATCAAAGAATTATCCCCAACATGGGGAGATGCAGGCTCACTTCTAGGAGCCTCATTACCAGGAATCCGGAGAGGACGAGTAACCGTCTTCTTCTTCCTCTTGCGTGGGGAAGTCTCCTTCGCAGCAGGAGCCCTTCTCTTCCCAGAGATTACCAAAGCCCCTGCAAGTGGACGTATTTTACCCCTCGGTACCGACAACAGAGGCTCATCCGGAGTAACGGACTCTTCACCCTCGTCAGAAGAAACCGAGGGGACTTTGACTCTTCCCCCAGGCTTGGAAGAGGGCATCCTAAAACTTCCATGCATATCAAAATCGTTATGGAAGGTGTTGGTTGCCACATAGAACTGGGCATACGAATGGAGAATGCGCAGCTCCGTGGAGAGTGAAATAATGGGCACGGTAAAAGTTGCCTCAGTGCAACCCATGATGAAATATCTCCATCCTCTGGCTCCATCAATGAGTCCACCCCTGAACCTGAAGCTGGTGATGGCGTTGCCCACATGCAACTGGTCATACCCGAATTGCCTGGCAAACCGACTAGGCAAGTAGGGCTCGAAGAAGCAATGGTCTTCACTTTTGTACAGTAGATGGGAAGGTCTAATGCAGACCAACCAATTAAAAGCTTCAGGAAAAAGAACAGTCTTCCCATCGCCCACGTCCTGAAGTCTGATCCCCTGTTGATTGAGATGTATAGGAGGATAGTGCAGAAGAGCTTCCAGCTGTGACTGAAACTCAACACCCGCCGACAGTCTAAAATCGTGGTCACGTTCCAGGAAGAATTCTTGTAGTTCAACAAGACACTACCCCCCGAACTACTGCCAGAGCCGGAAGACATCACCTTGGGGTTATGGAGAATTAACCATCCCATCAAATACAGGTATGGTAATTCTACCCTGGGAAAGCTATCACGCCGAGTTTCATCAACGAGCAGCCCGTCAGTCATGGCCCTCAGGCCAGCTTGAATGCGGCACACCATGGCAGGGAGTAGGCCCAGTCTTGCCCCGAATACCAGACGTACTGCAGGCCATAGCGTGTTGCGGTGAATGCGGTCCGCAGATGCAATGTTGGGTACCACCAGTCGGCGCAGCCATATGGAGAGGAAGCCAGCCAGTTGAGCTTCCCTGGACAGAGGCTTGCGGCAAGGCCTCAAATAACTATAGGCCTTAGTGCCTGCAGGATACTTCCCTATCCCTTCATCGAGGATCCAGTCCGGAGCCCCAGCGTCTTCCTTGAGATCGTCGACTACCTGAGCATTAAGCACGCTCAGAAAATTCAGAGGCTGATCTTTGCCTTCCAAGACCTTCTCTGGCTTAGCAGTCCTGGACCGGTGAAATAAGAGGTAGGACATCCATTTATTGATATGAGCCAAATCTGAGGGCTCACCATAAAAAGCGGTACAAGCGAGGTAGTGGCACATCAACTCCTGGTACACTTCTACTACCTGAGGGTCTGAATCCCCCAGCTCCCGGTTCGTGGGAACATACTCTTCATATAGAGTATCCCCCATCGGCAGTCTCGAGATCTCCGCCATCTCGTGGAGGGCCAATCCCAACTCCCCCAGTGGAGTGGCAAAAGTCCCGGTGAACGAGATATATCGCTCCATCAGTGCCAGAAACAGGTTGGGGTTGAGAGATAACCCAACACTGGTGGCACTCACAGCTGCATATAGACCAATGCCCTCCAGCTCGGTCTGAAAATGTTTTAGGGCCCATTCAGCTAAGCGAGCCCATTGAAGATTTGTAGAGGTGATCCACCCACTCGTCCGAGGGTTCACCTTAGGGTATACTGCCCCGTGCCCCATGAAATTATTGCAGAAAGTCGGTAATTGGATCGGCTGGATCACTAAACTGTCTTCACTCGGGACGCTGCCCGGGTACAGTCCCCTGAACGGCGTCATAAAGCCGGAAGGGCGGCTGACAAACGACCCCTGGTCAGCTCCTTTCAGATGAAATATCTTCCCCGGCCTGCCGTGAAGATCGGGAGTCTGCGTCCACGACATCCTCCTGGGATGTGTAGTATGGAAGAATGCCGAGATGGGATAGTCTCTCAGCATCTTGGGCAGATACAAAACCAAGCTCCCGGCAGGGAAAACCCAGAGTTCTTTCTTGGGCTTCGTCTGGGACAGCTTGTCAATCATGTTCCCGAAGAGAAAAGTCGACTTTATGTATTGGTCCCCGTCTATGTACGTCAGGGGCTTTCCCTTAATCATGTTCAGCAGCGTTCGCTCGCCCTGAGCCGATATCAAAATTTTCCTTCCTTCAGGATACTGGGGCCCGGAGATAGCAAATGTCACGTGGGACAAATCCTCCAGGTAGTTGGAGTGCAGCATCCCGGCGGCAGAACCCATCACATCGGCTAGCGGAGACGCATGCAAGTTAACTGCAAGGGTGTAAGAAAAACACATTAGTACCTATAACTAGACATTACAGATCTTGCAGCATATGCCAAAAATCAACAGTCTGTGCTTTATGCCAAGACTGCAAAAACTTGAGCTTTTACGCTGGGATCCCATTCCGAGGCATAAATTCAAGACTGGCAGTATACGCAAAGTTTTCGACAGTCTGTGTTTTACGCCAGACTGCCAAAATTTGAGTTATTATGCCAAAATTTCCATCCCTGTGTAACACTCAAATTATATAGTATACGCCAACTTTTGACAGTCAAAGCTTTTACGCCAGACTGCGAAAATATGGAGTTTTTTTGCGCTGACACATTAGAAATGTGGGCGTAAAAGATGAAACATCTCTGTGCATCATCATCCTCGACGAGGCTATCAGCACAGAAGACGACCTAGGGCGTTCACGTACAACGTGTGCGAAGGATTTTTAATTGTTCTTTTTTGTCCCAAAAGCTCTACCTTTAAGGTCGGGCGCACTGCTCGTCGGCGGGATACTTCGCTCAGAATGAAGCTCGCCTTGCCCGACCGAAGTCGTTCGCGCTTGGGCAGAAGAATGAGAAGAAGAATCAACCTTCTTTCCCTTAGAGCAGGAGAGTTATTTCGAGGCCGTTACTGGAAACTTTGAAGGCTCGGAGAAGAAACGAAGAAAAACTCGAACAGTCGAAGGCTTTCTTTCACAGAAGACGGATGAAAAGTTTTTTTCTCAGAAACTTGGGGTATATATAGAGTTCGGATAGACTCCTCGAATACCGAACCAAATCTCATAATTAATATTCGGTTATGATTGGGTACTACGTTAGCCTATTACTCAGAGAAGGCAGACAGTCAGCGAATTCGAAAAGTTTTCGTGCGAAGCAGATTCGTGGTTTTTACGCTAAAGAGCTTTCTACGCTCGACAGCTACAGATCTACGGTTTTACGCTCACAGGCTATAAGTCTATAGTTTTATGCCCGGGTGCTTTTATGCTCGGTAGCTTTTACGCTCGAGAGGCTACAAACCTACGACTTCACGCTCAGCAGCTATAAATCTATGATTTCACGCTTGGTGGCTTTTACGCTCAGAGGCAACAGATCCACAGTTTCAAGCTCGGAAGATTTCCTTTTCAGAAGCTACAAATCTATAATTTCTATGCCCGGATGCTCTCATGCTCAGCAGCTTTTACGCTCGAGAGGCTACGAACTTATGATTTTATGCTATGACTTTTCGCACATCTGAAAAATACGCAGGCCAGAGTACGCGTACATCTGAACGATTCTCAAGGCGGTCAATTGCGAGAGTTCACACAGAAGATACTCCTTCTTGACCTCAAAATATCCCAAGTATCCGAAGCATATAGAGTTCAACATTGAAAATTACTCTTCTCCATAGGTCGATTGGAGGTTCATCCAGAATCCAGTCTTAATATTTTATCTACAATATAAGATGGTGACTCAGTTTTTGACAGCCATTTCTCGCCCTGTTCCAAGGGATTTTCGAAAAAACATTCCTGAAGATGATGTCTGAACAAGAATTCTGTTTATCAGAAACGAAAGTTCAGAATTCTACGCGGTTCCTCATTCCTAACAGCAGAACGGTTCGAATACTCGACTGCTAAGCGGCTTTCTGCGTATCCTTAAGTTATGCGTAAAAGATAGGACAGAACCTAGCACTCTTTCTAACAGAGTCGGCATAAAATTACCAGACGTGTCGAAGCTACACATATTCAGACTTCACATCAAAAATATATGGCAAGATGATCATATGCACAGAAGAAGACAATTTTATTAAAACATGATTACATATGAGGGAAATCCAGTCTACAAGGGTTTTTCTTTATTTTCATGATTACATATGAGGGGAATCCCGTCTACAAAGGACTTCCTCATCGTCGTCTGAAGATCTCGCCCAGAATCTGTTCTGCCAGGTTCTCGTATGGGCGGAATTCTTCATCCATCTTCTCCAGCAGTCAGTCGGTTCCCGCAAAATGATTGACATAAAATGATGAACGGCAGAAGGATACAAAAATGGGCCTAGACCCATCCTCCAATACAGGAAAGCAGGGTTAATCTGCTTTCCTGCGTCCAGTGCCATGACAGATTGAGTTGAGATATTTCATCCAACTCAATACTCGAGGACAGAGCTAGTTTCTGCTCTGGTCCATGAAAGTATCAGGAGAAGATATAGCTTGCAAGCTGTGTGGTCAAATACGACCCTTCCTCTCTCCGGAAGAACCGCCATACAAAGTTGCTGATTATCCCGAACAAAGGAGGCTATGATATCCTTCCATGATCCATCGTTGCAGAAGATATTTGCTCGAAGACGCCGTCTTTTTCGGCTCCTTACATGCTGGAAGAACATGGTCTTCTTCTTCCTCAAATCGACCCGACGAACTCCGACGATCATCTCTGTGTGGTAAAAGAAATATGGGAAGAACAGGTTAACTCCTCAGCCTTTTTATAGGCAAAAGAGATCACACCGATCCCCAATAACTCCGCCATAAAGTCAGCCTTGAGAGAACGTGTCAGACTTGACCGTTTCAGGCTCCATTCAAAGCATTTCAAATCACGAGGTACGCTTCATGCTTTATTCAAAGCGTTTTAAATTACAAGAAATTTAAAAGCTTTGAAGGGAGTCTTGTAGAAGCATAAAAAATATGCTGGATAGCTATACGCAGTATGTTGATGTTGGGCAGCGTAAAAAGATGATCTCAGAGCCATCAACATGCAACAGAGCTTTTCCACTGAGCACAGCATAAAATATAAGCTCAAAGACCATCCGCGTAAATGCAGTATATTCAGGCTGCTTCAGCGTAAAAAGGGTGCTACATCGCCTTTATGGGGTAGAACTCATCCGCTTTCAATGCAGCATTGAAGTGTACGAGGAACGCTTTGTATTCTTCGAAATGAACCTGTCACATAGAAATTTGTGACCTTCAATTAACAACCAATTTCTAAGGGGTAAACACTAACAACTAATTCCCATGAAGTAATATATATATTAAATCTAATTACTATTCAATATTTATTAAACATGATTACCATTAAAGTGATTATTAAACCTAATCTACTATGAAGGTAATTACTATTAGACCTTGCACACACATATACACTAGTTATTAGGTTCACCAACATGGGTCTTGCAATCACACCAACCGACTAAACTGCCATGAAGCAACATGCTAATCCCTAATAACATTTATACAAGTACATATACACACAATCATGAATGAAGGTAAGTCGAACCTGCGCGTTAGCGTGCACGTGCACGGAATCGAGGGTGACTGCTGCAGGTCATCTCTGACAAGGTGGGACAGGTCGACAATGACGACGACGATGATGATGATGATGATGATGATGATGATGATGATGATGATGATGATGTTGATTATGTTGATGATGATGATGGTGGTAATGACTGTCGGAGGCTGCCTAAGGAACGTTCAGGCAAGGTCGGGAAAGATGGAGGGGCTGCTCGTCGGGTGAACGGGGATGCTGGTGAGGCGTGGGAAGTCTGGCAGCAGGGTGGAGGAGGTCGGGAATAGGTCGTCCAGGCGAGGGGAGGCGGCTGTTCAGCGGGTTGGCCGTGGTGCTCGGCAGTTGCGGCGTGGGGAGACTGTTGTGAAGGCGGGTGGTTGTCAACTCCGGCGGAGATTGAGGTCAGGAAGAGGAGGAGATAAAGAAGAAAAGAGTGGTTGAGGTCAAAGAAGGGAGGAGGCCGTGGGTGTTCAGACGACGGAGAAGTCCGGGGGTCGATCGGAGGAGAAGATCGGGTCAGGTGGAGATGAAGTCGGCGGTAAGGGAGGTCGAGGCGGTGAGGGGTTTCTCGGTGGTTGATGATGGAGGTTGACGATAACGGGGTGACTGATAAGGGTGATGGGGACGGTGGTGTTGGTGGTGGCGTTAATGGTGGCGGTGGTGTATATATTGACGGAGAATGGGGACTCGGGGTGGTCCGGAGGAAGTCGGGCCGGTGATGGCTGATGAAGGCGATCGTGGAGGACTGACAGTGGGTCGACGCTGATGGAGTTTTGGCAGTGGCTGACAGCAGTGGTAGTCACTGCTCCGGCGGTGAGGGGCGGAGGGTGACCGGAGATGTGGATCGGGATGATGGGGAGGAAGATGATGATGGAGGTTGGGTTAGTTTAGGGTTTGATGAAGGAGGATATAGAAAATAGTGGAGAAAGAGAGTTTGTATGTAGGAGAAGATGATGACGCTAGACTAGGGATTAGGGCCGACCATGCGCCTCATTGGGATGGGGGATGGCTTTTGGGAAACGGGTTAGGATGTGTGATATATAGGAAAGGGTGTGTGGTGAGGATATTGCTCCATTTGAATGGATGGCCAAGATTAAATATTAAGGGAAGTGTACAAACAAACAAAAGAGAGAGAGAGAGAGAGTAGACCGGTCAATGAGGGAGGGGTTGGTTCTTTATGTGCCTTAACCAATAGTATGGTGACACCTCATTGCTCTTTTGCATAAAAGTCCTCAACAATTGAAATATTGCACAGAAAGTAGAAATTGGGATTGGATGAGGGAAAACAACATGTTTGGTGTGATGTAGTGGATGAAAAGGGTGTGTGGTGTTTAGTATGAGTCTTGAGGGTGTGAATGGAAGTTTGGTTTGGTGTTGGGTCTAGTTTTAGGTTAAGTTGGATCTTTTCACCAATTTAATTAAAATTAATGTAAATGGTGTTCTTAAATTAATTGGAAGTGCATGAGTTTAAAATTAGGTGGGACACAAGTGTCATGGACGTGGAAGATTTAGAATCAAATATTGTCATAATCTGGGTTGCACAAAATGGGTCAAGATTGTGTCTCCAATTCCGATTGGAACGCACAAAGATGCAAAGTCGAATTTATTTGGAATTTAAAAAATAACGTCCATAACGAATGTTGTGAGACTAAAATGAAGCACAAGAGAGGATATTTATGAGTCACACAAGGGTCAGAATAGAAGGCTGGCATATCTAGGACAAGGGTGTAAAATTTATTGGAAGGCAAAAGCTAGTGTAGCGCTCCAAATATCGAAGCAACGGTAAGGTACAATAATCAAATAAAATCACAATAATAAATATAACCCCCAATATTTAATTCCCCAAAATGCTAATTAAAATTCATAACCCGATAATTGGTCAGGGGTTCATCTAGTGGGCTTCTAGGTCTAGTCTACTAACTCATGCATTAAAGAACACTATATATATATCATGCAATTATTTAAAATAAATACACAAAATACTTATAATAAATAAGATGACAAAAATTTACCCCAATTTTAGAATTTGGTAGTGACATTATATGGTGTATCTTATGCAAGCCTTGTTTCATTGATTATCTTGTACATTTACAGACATTGATTCTCGGAGAGACTTGTTACCTTCCTGGAGAATCCCGTGCCATAGCGTACCATAGTTTGATCTATTATACCAATCGGGGTGGAGAGTATGTAGTGTAGATATGTGATCATACCCATCTTATATCTTGTATAGCGTTAATCATAAACCGTATGTATGATTAGTCAGGCCATAAATCTTGTATCATGTTCCCAAGCCGATCACATGTTAAACCTAGTACTCTCACACTTAGTCATTAGTATTCTTGTTCATTAACATATTGCTCATTATTGTATTTATTCCATTATTTTCTTATTATATATATATATCTCTTTATATTTATTGTGCATCTTGTATATTCACATCTATTTACTATTACATTAATTTTATCATTGATTAGAATTGCTGTTAGAGAGGTACTCTGCTCCTTTCCTGACTGGATATTTTTTTCAGATGACACTGAGGACGGGTACCCTATACATTATGGACCTCAGGATGTTGTGGGTTTAGAGTCAGAGATCCTGGCTCAGGAGGGGCTTATCCCAAATGAGACAGATGACCCGAGTTTAGTAGCTTCTTAGTATTCTTGGTACTGGATTTGTCTCCAGCTTATTTGTTAGTATTTCTTTCAGACTCATTGATATATTATTTCAGACTCATGAGTTGTATGTGACTATTCTATTCTTTATCATATTCGTGCCCGTTCTATCTTAGATCTGTGATTGAGTATATTGTTATTGTTGGTGGTTTATTATATTGCTAGATAGATTACCCAGACAGCGTTCTACCACCGATTTTGTGGCGTAGGCTGGGCGTTATTCCCGACTTGTACCCTTACATCGGGTGTGGGTTGTGACAGTGTGCATTACTTTGACTCATAAAAGAGTGAGACTCAGTATGGGTCAATTACCTCTATGAATTAGGCATTGACATTGTGTGTATGATGAACTGTTGATTATAAAAGAAATCCATGTCCCGATACATCGGGTTGATGATGTCCCCTTAAGGAACTCATAAGAATTTTCATATATACCCTGTAGGTGGATTATATCCGACAAGATAAATAAAGTTGAGTGGTACTACTTAAGGATAAAAAAATGTCGATCAATATAGTTGTCAGTAACTTAATTTGATCGACGGACATTCGATATCTTAACATGGGGAGACAAACAAGCATATAATAAGAAGGAGCCCATAATCATAATTTAGGATTAGGAAGGTAGTGCAATAATAGATTTAATGGATCGAGCTAATGTTAACGGGCCAAGGTTGTGCGTTCGGTTGAACATGGGATACCCAGATCCGTTAGGAGACCTAACCCTAATTTTTTCTCATGGTCCCTACCGTAGCCTACATATATCCTCTATTCTCTGGCCGTCATGGTCATAAAAAAGCAAGCATCTTTCTCAAAATTTATTTTTCACGTAAGGAGAGAAAGAGGGTCAGCCAAGGAGAAGAAAAGGATAGAAGATCGTTGCCAACACGATATCCAATCCGAGGAAGGAATACGTGCAGAAGATCTTGGGGTCGCTAACTAATCAAGGTTGTTGAAAACCTTCAACTTTTTCTCGTTACTTCAGGTATAATTCGTGAACCCTAGTTTCCGTCTTTTAAGGGTTAGATTACGTATTAAACTTATTAATCTTTTATCGATCGATATGCACACCAATCTACTATCTTGGGGATCTCCAATTCCATTAATTAGTATCAGAGTCGGTATTAAATCTGTGTATCGATTGATAAATCAATGCAGTCTAATAATAGTCGTATTAAAAATGATCGGTAGATACAGATCTGTTCTAACTTGATTTTTCAGGCATCTTAGATCCAACTATTATGGTCTGTGTGCATATTTTGGTTCTATGATTTAAAACCATGGTATGTCATGGTTGTTGTAGTTCATGGATGTAATTAAAATTACGAGGGTTGATCGTGCTTATTTATTTAATTTTCTTCAGTCTAGATTATGTGTAAACTACTTCGGGAGTCATAGGATTGATGTAATTTTAAATTTTTGATCTATTGAGATGGCGATGGTGGCTATTTCTGATACGGGATGAGATATTGTATTTTAGCATTCTAGAGGTCGACAGATGATTTATGATGAAGAAAAAAGATGACCAAACCTAAAAAAATTGGGGCACTGCCCCAAATAACTCTGCACAGAGCAAGATTATGGATTCGGCAGTTGAGGAAGAAGCATGATATATGGCCATAATAGTTGGATATTCATTTTTATTTACTGTTACTTCTGCTTATTCTGTTATGCATGTTTATTATTCTGTGGATATTTTCTATAAACTAAGCCCGCATTAATAAGGGATAATATGGACATACGTCAACTAGTAAAAAAATCCTCATTATTAAATAACTAAGTGGGAGAGAAAATTTATTTAGTATAAATAACATGGTCTCCATTACTGGTTTATAGGTGATGTAATTATACTTGTGTGTTGGCTTTAGTTTCTTTCTCCATATTGGATGAGTATAATTACGGATCACCAGTACAGACTTCTTTTGGAATAATTATAGAAAATTACCTAGTATGTGTTCACTTCTCTATCTGAAGAAATATATTACGAAGTAATGGACTTAGTATTAAGTAATGGTGTACACTTAGATACAAATAATGGTATCCTCCCCATCGGAGTTACTGCTATTATTTGTAGGACCAAAACAAAGACCAACAAATTAATTTTATTTGTCATAAAGTTAGGTTGACATGATAGTAAAATTAATAGGAAAAATCTCCATGGACAAATACTGAATTAGTATACGTCCACACTATCGTGGCATATTAAATTCATGGTGTTTAAGGTGTTGGTGAACTTTTTATTATTGTTTTGAGGGAATCAATATATTTTTAGTTTAAAAAGTTTTTTCCCTATATAATTATTATTTATGTGATTCTCAGAATTTTAAAACTGGGTTCATTCAGTCCACTTATGGTGATTCTTAAAGAAAACAAACTTACTGGCCCTAATTACATTGACTAGAAACGTAACTTTTATATTGTCTTAACTGCTGAAGAGTACAAATATGTACTCCATGAGGAATGTCCTCCTAAGACAGATGTTAATTCTGATGAAGAGATCAAAGAGGCTTATAAGAAGTGGATCAAGGCAGATGAGATAACACGGTGTTAGATTCTGGCATCTATGTTAAATATACTGCATTATCAGCATCAGGCCATGGTCACAACTTATGACATGATTTACAACCATAAGAAACTCTTCAAACATCATAGTAGGGCAGCTCGGAAGTTTTCTATAAAGATTTTGATAAATACGTCCATGGTTGAAGGGATGCCATTGAAGGGATGCCAGTAAGGGATCATGTTCTCAAGATAATGGGTCATCTGAATGAGATGGAGATCCTTGGAGCTGAAATCGATGGGGAAACCCAGGTCGATATTATTCTAGGGACTCTGCCTAAAAGTTTTAACACGTTTTACCTTAACCACAACATAAACAAAAGGTTGTACAGTTTGGCAGAACTTGCAAAAGAACTGCAGAATGCTGAGGCTCTCATGAGGTAGAATGATCATATTTATGTTACTGAAAAGGCTTCTATTTCTAAGATAAAAGGTGATAAGAAGAAGAATAACATTCAGGAACAAGAAAATTCAGCAAAGAAGGGCATAGAACCTCAAGGCATTGTGAAAAAGCCGAAAGGCAAGTATATCAAGTACAAAGGATCAGGACATTGGAAGAGTGACTGTCAACTTCTCAAACAAGGGAATAAAGAAGATATATCTTATTTACTAATAGTTAAAACATATTTAGCGGTATTATCTACCGGTACCTGGTATGTAGATACATGAGCCACTAATCATGTCTGCAATTCATTGTAAGGGTTCCAGGAAACCAGGCGACTTAGTGATGGAGAGATGCTTGTTCATGGGTGATGCTACAAAAGTAGCAGTCGTTACAGTAGGAGATGTTATTTTATCTTTTGGTAGAAATAAGTCTTTGACATTGAGAGATTGTCTTTATGCACCTTTACTTAGAATATTTTGTGTGTATTAGTCTATCTTGACTATAGGTTTACACTAGTACATTTTGTGTGTATTGAACATGACCACTTGAGGTTGTTCTTTTTGTACTGACTACATAAAAGAACAAACACCTATGTTATTATGGATGCTTATGCTCTTAATCCAGATATAATAATAGACATGAATATACAGTATGCATTACTTTGATTCATAAAAGAATGAGATTCATTATGGGTCAATAACCTCTATAAATTGGGTAATGACATTGTATGTATGATGGACTGTTGATTATAAAAGGAATCCATGTCCTGATACATCAGGTTGATGATGTCCCCTTATGGAATTCATAAGGAATGTCACATAAACCATGCAGGTGGATTATAACATGACAAATAAAATTTAGTGGTACTACTTAAGGATAAAAGATGTCGATCAATATAGTTGTCAGTAACTTAATTTGATCGACAGACATTCGATATCTTAACATGGAGAGACAAACAAGCATATAATAAGAAGGAGCCTATAATCGTAATTTGGGATTATGAAGGTAGTACAATAATAGATCTTTAGTGGACCGAGCTATTGTTAACGAGCCAAGGTTGTGTGTTCGGACTGAACATAGGAAACCCAGATTCGTTAGAAGACATAACCCTAATTTCTCCTTATGGTCCCTGTCATAGCCTATATATATATCATCTATTCTTTGGTCGTCATGGTTATAAAAAAGCAAGCAGCCTTCTCTAAATTTGTTTTTCACCTAAGGAGGGAAAGAGGGTCGGCCAAGGAGAGAAAAAGGTTGGAAGATCGTTGCCCACACGATGTCCAATCCGAAAAAGAAATACGTGCAGAAGATCTTGGGGTCGCTAACTGATCAAGGTTGTTGAAAACCTTCATCTTCTTCTTGTTACTTCAAGTATAATTCGTGAACCCTAGTTTTCTCCTTTGAAGGGTTACATCACGTATTAAACTTGTTAATCTTTTATCGATCGATATTCACACCAATCTACGGTCCTGGGGATCCTAATTCTATCAGAGTAGATGTTGGATGTACCGCTTCAGGGTATAGCAATCTCGTGTCGCATGGTGGATGTAACAATGGTAGTGGTAGTACTTCGGATTATTCATTTCGGTTGCCTCAATAGGGCATTTATAGTCGAGGAGCCGAAGCTTGTTTTCCTGTATTTGTATGTCATAGATTTCCATGACATCATCATCTTCGAAGGAATAATTTTCCTTTGGTTTTGGAACCTTTGTGGGCTTTTGCTCTGGCTTCTTGGTTATGTTAGCGACAAGAGCCTGCTTCCCCTTGTCATCTTGGGCGTTATTGTCGATATTATTATTGTCATTGTGAGGGCATTTTCCCCTATCATTACTGACAGGGATCTGTATCCCCAGGAGACGGGCGTCCTTCACCTTCTTCTCAGCACTGATAATATTTATGATGAATGTCGTCCAGTATTTAAACTGAGAGTCGCCCATCTAGAGCCTGAAGGTGGGAAGGAGATTTCTTCGACAGGTATCCATCAGTATAGACTCAGGGTTACCGGGGGTAACTTTAATGTCGCTTGCCTGTACCGCTCGATATTGTCTCGTACATACTCTTTCTCCCTTTGTGTGATGTCAATTAAAGAGGACATCTTTATGTTGTTTCCTCCGTCGTAGAATCGAGCGAGGAAAAGGCATTTGAGATCATCGAATGACGAGATACAATTATTCTGGAGGTTGTAGTACCAGTCAAAGGCTATTCCAGACAATATCCTAATAAAGAGCTTAGTTAAGAGGGCATCGTTGCGAGGTAGATGCCCCGTTGCCATCTCGAAGTAAATCATGAATTGACTGGGGGATGTCTTCCCATCAAATAGAGTCAAGTTGAAGGGTTTGTACTTTGGTGGGTACGATACATCTCTCCACTCAAAGGGATACGGTTGTCGAATCTTGAGCTCGCGCTGTGAGTTTCGATTGCCCATTGAGTCTAGGCGGGCCCAGAGTTGACGTACCTCCCGCATTACTTTCCGATCTTCATCAACTGCGGAAGGAAATGATGATTCGGGCAGGGGATGATTGTCGTTCGTGGATAAAGCAGTTGCATTTGAATCCCCATTTTTTTCGGGGTCTTGGCATGCTTGGCCAGAGGTCCTTGCTAGTTGTGAGGCTATGTTTGCCTTGATCTCCATCATTATCTGGGTCAAGGCCTGCATTGATGCACTCAAGGTCTGTATCATGGTTTCGAGAATCTTGAGGCATTGTCGATCGTTGGGCCCCTCATAATCGTCTCCTGCCATGTATGTTGTTCTCATATGGGGAGAAACAAATGAGACAGTGGACGTCATACTTTTTGCCTCGGATACTTGCCGTGAAGAGTCATCTGGGAAGGTCGGTAGTGCCTCCATCTTCTTCGGACTCGGAGGGAATACTACCCCCTGTGTAAGAAGTTGTGTCCTCTGGCCGGGGGTGGCTACTACCAGGGATCTCAGCATCTGTTCCTTGGAAATCATTATCTCCTTGGAACGTCGGGTTGCGGTAGATTTTTGAAGGATCACAACCCCCAGCTTTTGTAGCACCCTAGGGTCCTGAGGAAGAAGTACCCTCAGTGGTTGATGGCTTCTTCTTTGAACGCATACCCATGAATACTCCTTATGTGGACACCGTTGTTTGCCTCTGGCTCCTTGACATGCTGGTTGCGAGTGTAGGATTGGAGGTGCTAGAATTTTGACCTCCCCTCGCAGTGGGAGATCTCTGAGCTGAGTAACATGAGGCGATGGGTAGCTCCACCTCCTCTGGTGCTTACACCTACTCTTCGGGATGCTGTCAAATTGGTGCTCTTGGTTGCATTCGATGGAACGCCGACTACCTGTCTATATATACTACTATTTTGGCACATCAATAGTTGATGATAATATTAGCACAATGGTGTCCTAGGGAGGATACCTCATATGATGCAGTTGATTCCCTCGCTTTGCGCTTATGGTTGATTATGTTGCGCAAGTCAAGCGAGAGTTGATTCACCTTGGCACCCTTCTTATGAGCCCGGGTAGACTGAGTACATGGGTGTGTAGGTATTGATTTTGCTTCCTGACCTGGGGTTCGTACCAGAACTTGCCCTAGGTTGTTTATGGAAGACTCTTTAGACCGATCATGTCTGATTGTCGTTGTGGGCTAGATGCTTGGGTCAGTTTTGTATGACTTTTCGTCAAGGACACACATAAATAGCTGCGTCTGTTGATAGTCGATCGAATGAGTAATTGCTTGAGCTCGGCGAGCTTGTATTGCCCTAGACTTCTTCGTCCTAGTATGTGCCGGTGCATAGTATAAAGAGTCCAAGTTCGCATCTTTCCCATCCTCAGTAAGGCGCATGGAGTCTCTCACGCCCCAGTCCCAAAATACCAAGGGACTAGCCACGTGGCAATGGCCATCAGCACAACTCCAATGGGCAAACCAATTTAATGGACCCGTTAGAGTACACTTAAGCTGTAATATATATAATAAAGGTCTACAATACCTGTCACAGTTTATATATCCAATCTTATCCACAATAAGAATCATAACACAAAGGATAGTCCAGTCACAAGAATAATAAAAAATAAAAATATCCATCAGCAAGTGCAGTATAAGAAATATCGTGGGGAACAACCCATCATTAAAATAATAATAAAAGAAATAAATCAAGTATATATGTCCAGTAGTCACTAAAGCCAAGTCCAAGGTCTAAAGAATACTAAGCATAAATAAATAAATAGCAGAGTGCTCAAGATAAGTCCTCCGGCACAACCTTGTCCTCTGGTGCAAGTAATGCTCCAATGTTCGCTCCTGTCCCATAAACCTCGGGGTAGCTCTCCTCGTCTATACCAGGGGACATAATCCGGATCCAGGTCCTCAGGGGACATAGCTAGGTACAATAAACACTCAAGCCAAAGTAACAGTAAATAATAAACAATGTGCTCAGGGTACCTATCATAACCAACTAAGTAAATGCAATTGAGAACGTACTCATCCCCTAAACCATCAGCGCGTATAGGTCTCATAGACACGACAATAGCACATAATAGTAGTAGTAGTAGTAGTAGTAGTAGTAGTAGTAGTAGTAGTAGTAGTAGTAGTAGTAGTATTAGTAGTAGGTACGTACCTGTCCTATCAAGGTACCTGCAGCACTATAGGGCCCAAAGTGCAAGCAACGGTAGCACATATTGTGTGGTAGCCCAACGGTACGGTAGATTCTCCCCGATCCCCATGTATCTCGCGTCTCATGTCCATAATACGCAAGACAAGTAATAACTATGTCTCGAGTCAAGAAAGAGGATTCAATCAAGTCAACTAATCATATATCATGAGTCATGTCCTAACACAGAAGCCAAAATTCTCGAATATCTCAAGTAAGGCTTCTGTACATGAGGGTCATGTACAGTGTCCTAAGGTATATCGTATAAAAGTTGCACGTATAGGGTATACGATGACAATACAGTCTAACGATACCTAATTTTGCCTACGAAAGTCAGCACCCAAATATACTTCGGACGCTAAGTATCGTAACGGTCCGAGGGTCCCAACAAGTACAAGCAAAGAGCTAGAAATAGAATTAATGACTAGTATTAGCAATAAGTATAAAATATTGGAACAAAGACAATATACACTTGCCTGCTTCCTGTTGCCGTGGTACAGTTTGACTGGTATCCTCAATTGAAGGTGCAACGAATCCAAGTTGACCTATTATAACTTGTTCTAATCAATAAACCATTTAATGTAATTAACATAAAATAATAGGATTGTTTATACGACGTCAACTAGTATGGTGACGTTCATGCCAACGATCCAACAGTTATGGGTCATGGGCCAACATGCCAATAACCACGTACTATGGCACTGTTTAGTATGTTGTATGGTCTCGTTCATTGTATTTTCTTACGTATATATAGGCACCAACATGAGTTCCGACAAGTGTAATCCTATATATATGCAGATACAACACAATGTCCCAAAACTTGCAACAACGCTAAACTATATCTCGAACGTGCATGTCGGCTCCCAAACATGCATATCGACATCCATTAATACTGAATTAAAATAATTTAAATTCTGAAATTATGGTTTATTCAGTAAAAAATACCGAAACGGCACCATTGCATGCACAAAGTTTCGTTGCGCGTCAACTAGATGTTCTAGCTACTTTGGCAACTAGTTTGTGCATGCAAGGTTGCCAACTTGCTTGAAAGATTCATTTAACATATAAAATATAATAATTAATATTCTAAATTATTAATTAATTTCTGGAAATTTATATTCAAATAATAAAACAGCAACATCTATCAAAACTAGAATATTAGGGTTTACACATTGCCATGTATTGTTTCCCGTGTCATCAAAGAGTAGTTTTTATATAAAAATTAGGGTTTCTCATACATGCGATTTCCTTATTTTGATTTAATAATATTTTTGGGTTCATACAAGGGTTTTCACATGGAAAAAAATATATTAAAAAGAAATTACAAAACTTAGGTGTTCTTGATTACGACGGAGCTTCTTCTTGCAACACAGACATTTTGGAGCGCCATACAGACTCCAAACTCCACAAAACTTAAGAAATATCTTGGGGACTTCAAGTAGAAGGTAAATATTGAGTTTAGAAGGGTTTTGGAAGGCTGTGAATGGCCGGAACAGCTGCTGCAACCAGCAGCACCTATCGACTTTAAATGGGTGGCCGATCACTTCTAGGGGGTTTGGTCGGCCTCCTTGGTTTATGTGGAGGCTTGGGGATAATAGAGAAGGAGAGAAGAAGATTATAAGATAATGTAAATTTTTTGGGAAGGAGGGATACGTGAGGGAGGGGATAAAATAGGTTTGGCCCTTTTATTAGATAGGTTTATATATGTGTAAAAATATGTAGGTTAGTGCTTAGGATTTGTTCTAGTGTTTCCACCTTTGGATAGGATTTAAAGAGGATAAAATAGAATAAGGGGTTGATCTAGAAATTTTAAATTATATTTTAAAATATATAGGTTGGTGTGGTTGTGATGGAGCTGTGACTTGAGGGGTCCGGCAGCCGGCCAAAGGCTGCACAGCCGCGGCAGCAGCCTCAGGATGCAGCAACAATAGTAGCAAAAATAAGAGAGGAGGAAGAAAGACGAGATGGAAAGGAATAGGGGAATAGTGAGAGAAATATATAGAGAGAAAAGAGAGGGAGAGAGATGGAGAGAACGTGAGGGGAGGAAGAGAGGAGGTAAGGGAGAAGGAGATGGAGGTATGGGGAAAGTGTGGGTTAGTGATGGGGGAAGTGTGGGGGTCACATGGGTAGAGAGTAAAATATGATAGGGCTACTATTATTTACTTTTCCTCTAGATTTTTATAGTGTCTCGGATGAGCACTAGTGCGTCGTACATTTATTTTTTAGGAGAGTCCATGCGTAGAATGTTGTCCTCAATTGTATTCACATAGACGGTTAAGAGACCTTATGATTGTATACTGTAATATTATTATGGCATGTCATTATATATCTTGTTACATCCCTCTGAGAACTTGGTTCCTTTCCAAGTGTAAACGATCAGGACTATCCTCAAGAGTATGGACCAGGACCTTACTATTTGTTCATTGTCAAGGAGGTCTCATCTTCTGAGCTCATTTAATTTCTTCTAGTTGATGGATCCTCTAGTGATACCTTCTTTTTACTATTTTATTTAGTTAGGAGGTCGGACTCCAATTATAATTGCAGTATAACTTCATTTATAGAGTTTGGAATGACCAGTTCACCACGGAAAGTGAATTCGATCATATAGTCGTCTTTTTTGTTCGAAAAATACGCAGTGGAAAGGGATTTTTTACTTTTGATATAATCGTTTGCTGTAGATTTTTCTCCACCCGGCTATTTATTCTTGGACTATTTCGTACTTGATCGTTTTGATTTATTTGATTAGTATTTCTTTTATTTATGTAGATGAGATACCCTTGACTGTGATTTATCGGTTTATGAGATGTAATCATTATAAAGCATACGTGTTTATTGCGGGTTCCATGTATTGGAGTTGTCCATGTATATACCAGCTAACATGCATGTGTGTCCCTGGTCCTACGTATTTGGGACTGGGGCGTGACACAAGAGTCATTGTGGTGAGGTCGTTTCCTTCAATGATTGTCGTTACTTTGGGGTTCCATTTCTTGGTAAGTCCCCGAACAACCTTAGGAATCTTTTTATGGTTGATGTAATCATTTCCAAGAAAAGATAAAGGATTAACGATATCAAGAAAACGTGTGTACATTTGTGTGATGGTCTCATTGGGATTCATTTTGAATGCCTCATATTCTTGTGTCAGCCTAGGATTCCTTCACTCTTTAAGTACCTTCATGAGATAAGTTTCCAAACCTTGTGTGAAGTGGCACATATAGATACTCTATTAAATTATGTTCTATCTGCTACATTGAATAAAGCATTTATACCCTTTGCATCAAGACTTGCTTGTTTCTTTTCAAGCTCAATATATTTCTCATTAGGCTTCTCAATAAGATTACCATCAACAATTATTCTAGATGGCTTTTTATAGCCATCAATTACAACGGACCATAAGTCAAAGTCTAGTGACTTCAAATAAAAGTTCATTCGTGTCTTCGAAAATATGTAGTTGGTTTCATCAAATAGAGGAGGTATGTTTTTGGATTGACCTTCACCATTGTTAGTGTAGATAAATTTTGTTGTTGCCATTGATCTACTCTAGGATGTAAGATAAGAGAACAAAGCTCTTATACCAATTATAGGCCTATATGGAACTCTAGAGGGGGGGTGAATAGAGTGTGTCATAATTATCAAATAAAAACTAAGTCTAATTACCAACGTTTATAAACTACTATAATAAGTATGAAGATAATCAGACTATAAGTAAAGTCATGAATCACAAACTCAAATACCGCGATGTATACTGGTTTTTCTCGTGGAGGACTAATCTAGTCCCAAGAACTCGTGCGTGATGTTAATCCACTATTTGTGACAGAGGGTATAACCATATGATTTGATCCGAAGAGGTTTTCGACTTCTTACAAACCACAAGCTTTAATCCGAAGAGCTTGCCGACTTTAGACTTGAATGGAACACGAAATTTTTTACAAGCTTCTTACAACTCGAACCAACTTCTTACCGAAACTGCACGGGCACTTAGAATGCTTGGGAGTTTTTTCTTGGAGATGAAGAAGATTAAAGGCTCAGAGTGTATCTCAAATGAATAGATGAAAGTGAGAATGAGTTGATGGATGTGGTATGGAATTCAACTCTATCTATAGGCTTATTGTGGACAGAGTTCGGGCAGAGTTATGTCCCCAAACGTTCAAAAATTTGAATGTTGGAGCCTAGTCTTCAGGAAGAAGGAGTTGAATTAGGATTTTTGGTTATGGGAGGACAGAGTTTGGTTCGAGTTCTGTCTAGGACAGAACTCGGACCGAGTTATGTGTCCCATATTCCAGAATGTTAGAATCATGTCATTGGGCAGTTTTGAGTTTGAGTTTGAACTTGTTTTTTTGGTAGGTTTATTTGAGTGGACTTGAGTGTTATCTAGATGCCAAGTGTGACTTGATTTACAATAGTTCTAGACTCAAATAAAATATAAAATACATAAAAAATAAATACAACTTGTAGCATTCTTCTTGTAGATAGTAGCAGTAATTTTTATCTTATTTTGAGCTTCAGGTGTATCATATTGTGACATATCGAGTCGAAGTTTTGGTAATTATCGAAATCATGTTGACCATGACCAATTGGGCCAACATATAGTTGAAATTACTCTTGCACCTTGGATCATAAGGTGACCTCTAAAGAGATCTAGGCTAGTATTTCTCTATTTCAGTACTATGCTCTAGTTTTATTTCTATTAGATAGTTGATTGGATTATCTCCTTATAAATATCTTCCTTATCATTCTGTGATTGAGTTTATGATGATACTAGTTGTACTTGTATTATTGAGATAATTTTTATTAAGGTCTAGATAGCGTTCTACAGCCAATACTGCGGCGTAGGCTGGGCGTACGCTCATACTCGTGTCCGATCCTTCGGACGCGAATCATGACGAAGACAGAATGGCATTGGAGTCATAGTTGAAACTGAGTTAGGTAGTGCTGAATTTTTCGATCGCATGGAAGGGACAAAAGAAACATCTTGTTTTTATTTGTCGATGTCTTTGTACTACCAACAATGTGAGCCTGAGGTTCCAGAGAGCTAGTTCGAGGAAGAACCCTTTGTCGTTATCCTATTGAAGAATTAAACTTTTAAATGTGGATGAAGCATAAAACAATTATTCAATGAGTGATAAGAGTTTAGGCAATGAGAACAAATCATCCTAGACTGCTAATGAGTATAACAGGTGGTAGCATAATAACCAAGTTTCCCACAATAGGTACATAGAGGATTCATTTTTTTGTTATTTTTTAATACTTTTTGATATTTTTTAAATTTGAAAGCAAAATAAAAAACTAGGCCTTTGATAGAAACCACAACTTCACTTTCTATTCTGACTACTACTAGCATTTTTTTGTATTTCTCAAACATAATGTGTCAAACAGAAGCTTTAGAGGAAATTTTTTAACTGGAGAGAGAGAGGGAGAGAGAGAGAGAGAGAAGAAATCACCAAGCTTTAATATACTTTGCTGGCAAAGTCTTGATGGATTCTTTATCATGGTATCATGGTTACACCAGCTCTCTTTGACTCTAGCAAAACATGGGCTATTTACGAACCTCCATTGTGCTAACCGAGCAAAGACGATGTAGCAATGGTTCTATGTGATGCTCCTGTTGGCGTGGAAGCTGAAATAAAAAATTCTGGTGGGGGTTGTTGTTTATGATCTGCTAAATCAAAACAAGTACACTTAACCATTATTGTTAGTAACACAATTATAATATAAAATAGTTCAAGGTTCACACAACAACAAACAAGTTCATGCACATAACAAACTATATGATATCATATAACAAAATTTAATTTCCAAAATAGTACGAGAATTTGATTAGATCTTACTTATGACAAAATTAGTCTAATTTAACCTATTTGTAAGGTAAAACTTATGTTTTTGATCATTCCTAAATTCTGGAATACTAAACACATTAATCAAATAGAGTATGCTCTTAGAGACAAAATCCAAAATTCCATATCTAAGTATAAACTAATTTTTTTAACTAAAATAGGTTTAATTTACTAAATATCCAATGTGACTTGACACATACAAGTCTATACTTGGACTGAAAACTGAAAATTTAATAGAGTTATATCTCCGTAACCCATTTATTAGAATCATAACCTCGGTTTAATTAAGTATGTTAATTCTTACCCGAACCTATTACTTTGAATCAACTGTACGAATTTGAGCCTGATTCGGCTTATTATCAACATATAGTATTTACCTATGACACCTAAGATTATCCTTTCTTGATGGTCATAAATGGTCCATTCTTATCAAAATTGCTAAATGAGATATAATGCTAACTTGGAAATTAACATTAGGGTCCAATACGACATATACCGTATTCGGCATCCAACCTAAAATCATTCAAGTACTAAAAATATCATATTTCACTCAACATGTCTATGGTTTGATTAATGATATACTAGCTAAACTCCAAGAAAATATCGGATAGCAGTATGTATATTCCCATGTCTTAATTTATTTAATATTTAGATATTCTTACTATCAAAGGCTAAGATAAATGAACTCTTGTTTATTTATATAGTCTATAGGAAACTATACAAGCATTAATTTAAAACAATAAAATTATTTTATGTAGAACTTGAATCTAAAATGGCAAATATATAGCCTTGCGACCTTGCGTCAGAAACAACATATATTTCTATAACTTTATACTTATATTTTTTTACTTTATACTTGTATAAACACACCTTCATTTAAATAGTATTTAAAATATAGCATACACATTATTTTCATTCTATTTTTACATTGACAGTGTATATTATATAACACAGTGACCGATTTGTGTCCTAATATTGTGTTGGTGAATCCGAATTACCATCAACATGAGTATCTGTGTTATAATTCCGAATATAACCATTTCGACGTGTCTAAATCATATCTGGTTCGAGTATCCAAACTATCATCCCTAATAATCGTGTCCACGTGTCCGTATTGTTATCGATACACGTATCAGTATCACATAATCATGAAATAGCTATAATTTATTCCGAATTTTATATTTTACAAAGGAGATATACCTAAGTAAGACATGACAATAGGCAAAATTGAATTAAATAAAAGAAATGGGAGAGGGTTTGCCTTGGATAAGCTTTGGATGTGGAAACTATGGCTTGGGACTTGCTCTTCTTCTCCATTTTTATTTTTTATTTTTTTTTGAATAAATGGATTAAGGTTAGGCTTTTCTGAAGGTGAAGAAGAGGAAAGATAAGCTCTTAAAAAATAATTAGAGAGAAACAAGACTTCAACCCACCTTATAAAGATGAAGTAGTATTATATTTTTAAAATACCTCAAAATTATATTTATAAAGTTTCACGAAATAAAGAATACCCAGAGATACTTAAATTATCAAGGATCTAAAAATTTTATAGAATCAATAAAATTGTGTAATACCTTAACGGTGTATGTTTTACTAGATCAAAATCATATCCTTCGTTTCTTAGAAAATTGAATCCACAAATGGTGAGTAATATATGGATTTCAAAATTCTCATATCCCAATCACCAATCCAAAGTAGTAATTTTAAGTGACCAATCATAAGTTATAAATTATATCATGAATCCACCAATCATAATCTACTTCCAATTCCAATCATGCTCGTCCTCGATCTATGCATATAGTTTACTTTTTTTATCGAACCAACTTAATATCAATCCACAAGTCAGAAAAATCTTCGTGGTCACCAATCACTTCATCTTATATATTTATTCCATTCAAGTTATATTGACTCAAAATTTCTCCTAAGTCGTCAATTTTGTCAAGAATTCCGACATTCATCAAACTGAATTCAACTGATATCTATCCATTTATGTTTATGGTTACTTTAATCTAGTCATCTGAAACTTCCATACTATTATTCGATCTACCAATAGTCCACAAGTTAGCATCAATCGAGATAACAAAACTTGATGATTCATTATGCAACAAACTTATCGTTTATCCAAACAGAATATTCTTAATATCATCAAATTCTTGTATAACCGAGGAAACATCCATTCACTAAATTAAATTAGTTTAATCAATATGATATATTCCAAACCAGATACAAATCAACTTATCCATATTCAACATCAAATTTGTTCTCGTCTATTTTAGATCAAGAAGAAATATAATTCTCACATCCTTAGAGTGTAACGACCCATTCCGTTCAAGCGGATAACCGATTCAAAGCAAGTGCAATGACCCGACCCGCTTTTCTCAGTGAGAAGACTCGTTTGAGACAAAGGATTTCCAGACTTGGCCTTCAGGAGTTCGGACTTAGACTTTCAAAGGCTCGTACGGAGTATCGCTCGATCGAGGCGAATCATCGCTAAGGTGGGTGGCTACGATGAACTTGTCTTTGCTTAGCCAGCACACTTAAAATATGGATGATACATGCTCATCGCTAGGTGAATCACCCTTGAATTCTAATAAAGAATACAACGGACCTAGCTAAGGGAATAATCCTATCTTTTATTGCTTGTTTTAGAACATGGAAATAAAACTTGGCTTATAAATGGACCCTCGCATGCTACCTTTCATTGTGCAAGAAGACCCCACTATGCCTCGAGTATATCATTATATACTCTTCGTAGTGCATTACTTCACTTGTTTACACTGCACACCAATAGATTATATCATCCGATATGTCTATGTACAGTTTCATTCCTCGCACTAGCCCTTAGACTCGTGATAGAGTATTCGCTTATGTTTTCAAGTAAGACTATGTCGAATATTTTCTTAAGTTATATTCATAGTATTGCAATGCTTATCTGTTTATATATCCACTATGCTAATCCAATAAATTCATGCCATGACCATGTAATACTATCCTTGCCTTGCATTCATCTAAGTTTTCTAGAAGACTATCGAATAGTCGTTTCGCACAAGAATAAACCTGAAAGTATTCGGGACCGCTAGGTCACCGAGGCAGTTCCGAACTAGGGAGTACATCATGACAAGTTAAACAACACTCGTCCTGCACTGAATCGAACGGCTCAGGGAGTCAATATATTTGTGAACAATCTTGAACTAGAAATTGAATTTGACCCGAAGAGACCTCAGACTAGAGATTTGCATGGTCAAGGACAACTCATACACGAGGTATCTGATTTCTCGGACGATCACTGGGAAACCAAAATCATACCAGCCTAGGAAGAATGACTGGTGTATTGTATGCCAAATTTGGCAATGGTATACGACTCTGTCTTTAGGATATGGCAATACACGGTATTCAGGCCTTGGTAGAGCATACTACCTTAGACTAGCCGTCTACCCATAATAGTCGCATAAATCGACGGGATGGCATACAATAGCTCTTATGTATCACTTATTTTTCTTGAATTACTCATCTTGTATCAAGCGTTGCATCACATTCTATCACGAAATTATAAATCGGTCATTTATGGCAAAGCCAATGACCTCATGTTCATATAGATAAGTCATCATCGCTTAGCGACAATCTGCGTACGAGTCATTGCAATATGCCTAGTAATCTGAAACACCTGAACAGATACGAGTATAACACACTTATAAGTAATTTAATACTTGAACATCTTTTGTAACACTTCTGGATAATCCGGGTAACTCGTGCACATGAAATAGAACCTTGCTCACGACACTTATGTTTTCTTATGCAATTGCTCCTGGATTTTATTATATATGCTCGTGCTTGGTTTAACTTGGTTTGCCTTGGATAGGGAAGGACGAATGATAAGTTGGTAAGTCTCGTCGTGTTACCCTTATATCGCACGACGTACGGCCACACGAGTTAGGATTTTTATTATGCCATAAAACTGTTCCTAAGGCAAGACTAGAAAGATAACTTAATAGATGGTTCACGGAACCTGTATAACGTATTTGGATTTGTCGAGCGGGCAAGAAGTCTCCCACCAGTGCAATCATGTACTGATAACCTACCAGATTGCATGCAAGGGACGGAAGAACCTCGTTCGGTGCAGAAACCCCTTCATACGAGCTAAGGTGTGGAGTTCACTCTGGAACCTTGGAGCATTACGTCTGGAACTGAAGCACATATACATGACATATGGTTGGAACATCGCCTATGTATTATTCCATAAATGTAGCCACTTGGCACGATTTTACTATTTCGAGAGAGAGAGGCTTGAGCGACTTATAATCTCGGCCTAGCGCCACTTGTAACACTTGTACAATATCAATAAAGAACTTATTTTACTTCTATACTTGTGTTATTCAATGCTTTTGCTATTGACGACTCTGTGAACTTGTTACCAATCGCATGTTCGTTTCTTATTCTACTGTATTTGGATTATCTGTACGACTTTGTGGTTTAGTCATTTACCACCTGTTCGGATCAAGGTCTTGCATGGGCACAGCTTGTACTCATGCGATATCACATCCAGATGGGAAAGATCATCCCGCGGGGGCACTGACGCGGTGATTCGTGCCTAGTAGGGACGGCCGATTACCTGCGGGAGATCGAGGCATGACATTGAGTCATTCTTAAATATTTTAATCCTACTATCTTTCAATCACACCATTGAGTCTTCTTACTCAATTCAAAACTCAATCATGTCCAATTCAGACAGTAATTCTATATATGATTCATATTATATATTGGGTTTACATATGAGACCAAGTGAGGAAGAGTGGTGTTGCATGAGTTGGCATGGTGAGTTGGTCCAATGGATTTTTTTAAAGAAATTTTCAATAGAAAATCCAATTCCTAAATTCAATTTAACAAAATAATTGAAAATAAGAATAGATAAATTAGTTATATAAAAGTAGCAGTGGTAAGGATTATGGCTTATGGCTTCCAAATATCATAGTAGAAGGTTGGAGTTCTCCGTTTCAGCGACGGAAAGCGCAATGGAGTAGATGACAAAGGGAAGGAGATAATCAACAATATTGATTATCTGAAAGAGAATGAATATTCCTGAGATAGAAAAAATCCTAGGTTCTGATACCATGAAACAAATCAACAATATTAATTTTATTAATGGATGATCAAAAGAGCAATACAACTATGAATATATATAGATGGAAAATTGAAACATATCCGTATAGGAGTAGGAGAAAAAATATGTATCCTTATAGGAGAAGGAATATAATCTAAATATAATTAATATCTTATCTTAAATCTAATTAATCTTAGCACCTTTATTTAATAATATAATTTTGAGTTGGTAAAAATATTAGATGCAAAACATAACTGTCCAATTTACCCAAAATTAAAGTATAACAATAAATTTTTTGCTTAAACGCTTGTTTAGTAGACATTGAATGGAGGGTGTAGCAATAACGTCTTACTATACGAGCTCGTAAGTCAAGAACGAACATTATTGGCCAAAAATATTTCATAATCTTTCACTATTTCTCATCTTTTATTAGTGCATAATTAAATCTTATAATATTTGCTATTCCTGAGGCGGATCTAAGATGGTAGAACACAGGACTATAACAGCGCTACAAGCGAGACCTGAAAGTTTGCCCTCTACTAGAACCAAAGTTATTGTCGAGACACAGAGCTTCCGGCAAATAATTTTGCCTTCTGAAGAACTTGATTCCAATTGATCACAAAGAATCAAGGGAGAAGATGGCACACCAGAAACTCGCAAGAGTCTCTCTTCAAGTGATACACAACTCCTAAGAACATATTATAATTCGGCTATAAATAGAAGGAAACTACAACAAAAAATAATTATGTTCTTCTCTTTACATTCGCAGACGCTATAATGAGATAGAACGGTACAAACAGAAGAAGAAGAAGAAGAAGAAGAAGAAAGATATAAACAGAACTCCTGCTGGGGTGATCAAAACCACCGGTGATCAAAGCAAGATTTATCCTATTCGTGATCAGCTCACAGGATCCAGCAAGCTCTCGACGAACTTCTGGAATGCTCGTGTCACCTCCTCCTGGACACGCACGAACTTCGGGACACCTTGGCGCAGAAACCTCCCTTCCACTTTTTTTTTCTTTTTTGGATCGCTTTTTAAAGAGCAACCAAGGAGAGTATTTATAAAGGAACCTGGCCAAATAGTCGGTTACAAAGAGATTAGAACAAAATTAATTCAAATCCCATAAAATATGATCTGAATTAAAGACACAATCTTTCCATAACTGACTCTTAACCACCTTTAGCGCAACAGTGCATTAGGACAGCAATGCAACAGCGCAGTGCACATCGCACATCGTCCAACGCCCAGCTGTGCATGCATGCATAGCCGCTCATCGCCTGCACATGCACAAGGCCTGCTAAGCACCCGCACATGCAACTCGCGTATAAACAAGCGCATGAGTGCCATACACCGATGCTAATGTGCTAAGTGCACCAACTAAGTGCCACTTTGTGCCTTTGAGCCCGAGTCCAAGTCCGAGTCGCGAAGCCCCTTTGGGGCTTAGCTCCTATGGAATAAATTCCCAGAGCATGACAAAAAGCATAAATTCTTTCATGAGGAGTTAATCATTTTTTCTCCTAGAAAAACACCCCCACATGGCACCCATGTGCGTCACCACACCCCATGTGCATACCTCAACACAAGCAAAGTATTATATTGAGATACCCACTTGGTGATGTAGTCGATGTGGGACTATCTTTCACTAGCCTAAAGGCAAAAACACCAATAATATCTTATAATAATAATATATTTTATAAAATACAATGGCTTCTAGTTCCATTGCCATTTAAATATGTAATTGTTTCCCATGTTAGGTAGCTATACCAACTGCATACATATGTTGTATAAAAATACTGTGATAACTGATTTTTTTTTTTGATAAAGAGTTGCATATCATTAATTAGTATGAGAACAAGGTATCATTACATGATATGAAGGAATCGTAGATTCCTCAGTAAGGTGCTGAATGATACACAATAGAGGTTAGAAGAAGAAATGGTTTAAAGTACAAGAAATTGCATATTTGACGATATTATGAGCAGCCATGTTAGCCTTTCTTCTGGCCAAGAGAATGCCAATCAGTTTTTAATAAAGAGAGCTCAATTTAGAGAGGAAGATGCATGTGAGACATCCTCCATGGGATCAAGAACTCCTCTCCTTTAAGAATCCTAATAACAGTTGAGGAGTCTCCTGCAAGAACAAAGTCGTGAGCATTAATGTATTTATTTAAAAGGAGGCCCTGGTGGAAAGCATGAAGCTTTACGTGTAGGCTTTCCTAAGAGTGCAAAAGCTTTGGAAAGCACCATAAAAGACCAGCAATGAACTCTCATGTGTCATCCCTAGCAACGACAGTAGCTACAATATGCGTTAAAGAGGTAGCTTTATCGACATTAATCTTAATACACCCATATGTTGTTGGTGACCATTGAGTAGTACCAATCACATCAACCCTCATGTCTTGTAGTGGGGTGAGATCTTTGCATCCATTCGAATATGATTGATGGATACCCATTGCTAACTTGATGATTATCTTGACTTTAGGGGCCTCTCTTCGAAAGATGCAGGCGGATCTCGCCTTCCAGATGGACCAAAGAATAGCTGCCCTTAGTCTGATAACTTCATTGTCAGAATAATTCAGTAACCAAGATCAGAATAATTCAGTAACCAAGATTCTATCAAAGAACAAATATTGGTAATATTATTAGAACGTATCCCCAATAGGCTGCAGAACTAGACTTCTCGAGCAGTTTTGAAGTGAAGGAAAAGATGGTTAGCATCTTCTTCATGATGTAAACACAGAGGGCATAGAGGATCCATATTAGGTACCTTCCTGTGAATTATAACTCAAAGGGGAAGAGCTTCATTCGTAAGGTGCTAGATGAAGAATTGTACTCGAGGCAAGATATTTGTAAGCATCCAAATATGCTTCCAAATAGGACATTTTGCAGAAGCAGATAAAGTGTTAGGCCTTTATCTCCTGATCATAGACTAATTTTGTTGAGAAGATCCTATCTTTGTACTCAACCAAATAAGTTTGCTAGGGTCATCTACTTCACTGAGATTGATATTAATAATTGTGTTAGCCTCTGCGGCAGTGAACATGGATTGGATCAAGGTTCCAATGCCTTTGATCAAGAAATATCAAATCCCGAACTAACTTCGACATATATGAAGAAAGAACACTGTCATTAATTCTATAATTAGGAAGTGAAGGCACCCAAGGTTCATCTTTGATATTAATCCAGCCTCAATTTATCTTCTAACAGCAGTTAGGATGCATCAGTTTATGGATATTGAGCATGCTACTCCAAGTTGGTGAAGCCATATTTGATTTTTACAAATGCATGTAAATACCTCTTAGAAGACGACCCCAAAGTTGTTGAGGATTCGAAAGAAATCTCCAAACTAGTTTCGCAACTAGTGAATCACTGACCCAATCCATCTTTCTTAATCCTAAGCCTCCTTCCAGATTAGGGGAAGTGATGTTATCCCATGCTAGATGATGAATTTTGCTCTCCTAGTTAAGTTCTTCCTACCAAAATCATATTTAGAGTTGTTCCATTTTAGCAGTGACTGTCTTTGACACCTTATATGTAGAAATATAGTAAACAGGAATAGAACCAAGTATAGATTTGATGAGGGTAGATCTCCAGCATGAGATAAGAGTTTAGTTTTCCATCCTTTGAGCTATTTACTACACCTGACAATGAGGGATGAGTAAGTAGATACCAGAGTTTTCGATTTAAGAAGGGGGTATCCCAAGTACTTATCTTCCTTATCCATGATAGATATATGCAACATGTTAGAAAGTCTGGTCCTATCTGCAACAGAGATCGTTTTGCTAAAGTGTATGCTCGACTAGCCATAATTAATTTGTTGCCATGACTAAGTAAAGCATTTGGTCAGTATCTCCCGAGTAACATGGAGGGAAGAGATTCTAGTTGTACCAAAGATAAGGAGATCATCAGTGAAGAGCAGGTGCATCACTGACGGTGTGTATCTGTTGATGCCACCCATAGAACAGGCCATCCCTTTCATAACAATAGAAAAGTCGAGAGATAACTTCTGTGCAAAGGATGAAGATGTAGGGTGAAAGAGGGCAGCCTTGCCTTATTCCCCTCCCAGGTATGAACCAACCTTCAGGAACCCCATTAATAAGGATTGAGAAAGATGATGAGGTTATACATTCCATGATAAGTTTTTTAGAATGACCAGTGATACCAAATCCGTGAAGTGTATTTTCAATGAAGTTCCAAGACCGATCAAAGGCCTTCGATATGTCAATCTTTAAAGCATAATCACCCTTCTTTTTGGAGTACAGCTTCATGGGTGCAGGATTTATTGTGCATTAATCATGTTATCTATTATTTGGTGGCCTAGAACAAATGCATTCTGGGCAGGGGATATGAGCTTGTGCATCAAGGGTCGAAGACGCATAGTTATGATCTTCATAATTATTTTGTAGAACACATTACACAGTAAGATAGGTCTAAAATTGATTGGCACAGTTGGGTTGTCCTTCTTTGGAATGAGCACTAAATTTGTTTAGTTTATACCAGGCTACAATTTCACCGATTATAAGAAGCTTTGGATAGCAGTAGAGAAATCCTTTCCCATAGTTCTCCAACCTTGTTGGAAGAAAATAGACCTTAAACTGTCAGGTCCAGGAGCTTTCAGAGATCCCATGGCTCGAATGGTCTTCTCAATCTCATTAATATTAGGAATACAACTGATAGCCCAATTCTCTTCTGGGGATATAGGATTCGTGGACACTACAAAAGTAGAGTCCATAGGCGCAATGGTCTCTTCCGGGGAGATAGGATTCGTGGACACTACATGTCACCCTCACTTTTTCAACTAAGGGTAGTTTAGTAAATTGACATGGGTATTTGTATTTTTAGGATTATTATATTAAATATTGTGCATGTGTAAATATTATTTATTGTATTAATTATTTATTGTTAGATGTAGTATTTATTTTTGGACTTGTGTAGTGGACCTAACTAGTTTAGTTTGGATCCTTGGACTCAACATTAAATTCTAGTTTAGATTGAGCCCAATAGTAGGCCCATTTATTACGAGGATGAATTAATTAGTGAAACCAATTAGACAAGAACCTTCCCTCCTTAATTAATTTTTTCATGAGAGGCCCCAAGGGGTATTTTGGATAATTCATAGTAGCTTGCAAGAGGGGCAAGGGCCGGCCACCTATAGGGAGGAGAGAGAATCTTTCTTTTCTCATTTTGTCATTCCAATCTAGATCCAGAATTTTTCCTCTTCAAAATTTTTCATTCCCACACCAATTAATACTCAAATTTCTTCCCAATTTCTTTCATATTCTTTATTAGAGGCTAGTAGAACAAGGATCTATAAGGAGGAAGCAAGGATCTACAAGGAGGAGCAAGGATCTACAAGTTGGAGGCTATTTCACTCAAATTAGGATTTTTATTGGAAATATATCTCCCAATTGGTACAATTTAGTTTTTTCTCTTTAATTAGATTCTAAATCTATAATTTAACCATAAGGAACCATCCCATATACTAAGGCTACCCATAGAAATTGGAATTAGGTTCATAGGAGGCCTATGGAGAAAGTTATGTGGTATTTTATGTCAATTTTGGGAGAATTCCAAAATTGGCACATCTTGTGTTTGTCAATTGATCAATTAGACTAAATTGATATATGTTTGCTTGTATTTGACTAGTGTCATATCCACAATTGGATACGTGTAGGCCGTATCCTAACAATTTGGCGATACGGGTTTATTTGGGAGGTTTTCTCCGACACGGGGGTTTGTGCATGTCACATTTTGACATTGGCACGTAGTTGTATATTTAATTCTTCGTATTGTTCATAATTAGTATTCTAGACTTGCTCGTGTCCTTCAGGATATGTTTGGTTGTGTGGTGGAGCCGTATCGCAAGCATATCATAGAATGAGTGTGATACGGGTGCGGTGCACTACACGTGTTTGTTCATTGAATCTTAATTCAATTTAACTTGGTATTATATATTAGTATAATATATTATATAATTGTATGTATGTATGTATGTATGTATGTATGTATGTATGTATGTATGTATGTATGTATATGTATATGTATCTCTATAGTATTATATAGATATGATTATAACTAGTGATACATATATATAATGTATAGATACATATTCATATATATATATATATATATATATATATATATATATATATATATATATATATATATATATATATATATATATATATATATGATTGTATATTATATTGTATAGATATGTATATATGGCTATATGTATAGTGTAGTGATATGTGTATATGTGTTTATATATGTATAGATATGAGTGTGTGTGTGTATGTGTGTGTGTGTGTATATGGTTGTGTGGATGTGTTGAGAGAGGGGAATCGAGCAACACTACTCTCAGTCGGTGCACAACAGGGAAACAGTGTGAATCAGCAACATAGAGCAGTGAATCTCAGTGCCCAGTGCTCTGTAATACAACAACAGCGAGGCAGTAAGCAATGGGCAGCATATCAGCCTGCAGCAGCAGCAGTAAATGCTCGAGGTTGCACGAGCAGCTGCAGCAGCTTGAACATTCGGCAGAGACTACAGTAGCAACAGCATGCTGAATGAGCAGCAACTAGTAGCACACAGCAAACGCAGTAGAGTATCAGCAGTGCACGAGCAGTAGCGAGTTACAGCAGCCATTGCAGCATGTGCAGCAGCAACGAGTGCCCAGCACTTCAGTGAAGATGCAGTAGCAACCTTGGCAGCAACTCAAGTATGCACCAATAGCAGCTTGCACAGCAATATCAAGCAGCAGCAGTAGCTTTGAGAAGCAAGGTATCAGATCTAGGTAAACTAGTAGTCTAGTTAGCTAATATCTTGATGTATAGTTTACTAGTACCTTGATAGTTTAGTTAGTTTAGTAGTTTAACTAGTTAGAAGGTATGTATATATATATGTACATTGATATCTAGTAGCTAGTGATTACTATTAGTATTATGTATATACTTGTATCCTTAGTTAGTGATACGTAGATGTATGTATTTATGTATTTATGTATATATGTATTGTATGTTAGTAGTAGTAAGTAATATTGTATTAGTTAAATAAATGTTTGTTATAGTTAGTGTATTGTGTAAACCCCCTCAACCAAATTTAGGTCTACCTGGCTTAGATAGAGAGACTAGGGCTTAGTTTTGAGCCATTTAGAATTAGAATATAGAGTTTTAGATTAATGTACACAATATTCATACATCTTTGTGCACCTTACCGTTGCTTCGATAAGTGGAGTTCTACACTAGCATTTGCTTCCAAACAAATTTTACACACTTTTTTTAGATGTACCAGCCTTCCATTCTGACCTTTGTGTAACTCACAAATACCCTCTCTTGTGCTTCATTTTAGTCGCACAATATTTGTTACAAACGTCCATTCTTAAATTCAAATAAATCCAACTTTGCATCCTTGTCCGTTCCAATCAAAATTGGAGACACAACCTCGATCCGTTTTGTGCAACCCAAATTATAACAATATTCTATTCTGAGTCTACTACATCCATGACACTTGTGTCACACCGAATTTTAACCTTATGCACTTCCAATTAATTAAAGAGCACCACTTGCACTAATTTTAATTAAATTTGTGTAAGGACCCAACCTAACCCAAAACTAGATCCAACACCAACCCAAACCCCCACTCACCCCCTCAAGGTTTATACTAAACAACACACACCCTTCTAACCTACTACATCACACCAAGCATGGTGTTTTTCCTCATCCAATCCCAATTTACATTATTTGTACAATTTTTCAATTGTTGGGGGCTTTTATACAAAAGTGCAGTGAGGTGTCCACCTCCCATTGGACCCTACACATGAAGAAATATCCCCTGTCTCTTTGAACGGTCACATGTTATTTTTCCCTATTTTTTTGGAGTGTTGCAACCAACCCCATCCCAAGGAGTACATGGCCGTCCGTAATCCCTAGGTAATCATAACCCTCCTTCTCCCTCATACATAAACCCACCTCCCAATTATTTTTTATCACCATCATCAAAACATCAAAACCGAAACCAACCCTAAACCAAATACTTACAATCATAGCCATCCTCTTCTCTCCTTCCTTCGGCCATCCCGCCTGAGCACCTCCTTCCCCCTCGCTGGAGACGACCCACCCACAACATCATCTTCTCGACTCCTCCGCCGACTGCACCCACCGCAGTCACCATCACCATCGTCATTCTCGACCATGCCCTGGCCGCCCACCGTCGATCTCCACGACGAGCTCATCATCACCACCATCATCAACATCTTCACCACCGCCACCACTAACATCATCACCACCACCACTCAGCAGCCTCTCTTGACCCCTCTTCCTTGACTTCACACAGTCGATCACCCAGTCAACCCCGATAGCGTCGACCCCGCCTGAGTAGGACCACCATCTCCAACGCCCCACCCACACCTTCATCCCCGACCGCAACTCCATCACCGCCAACACACAGCAGCCACCACACAACCGTCTCCCTGACTCGACCAGTCGCTGGACCACCACTCTACCTCCGTCTTCATCATCTCCTACACCGCCGCACCACCGCAGCCATCATCCCCTCTCCGATCACCTCAACAACCACCGCCTCTATTAGCCCTCGACCATCGACTTCCCTCTCCGCCGGGACAACAGCCACTGAGCACCACCATCTCCCGACAGCACGACCATACCCCGGTCACGTGCACGGCAAGGTTCGTAGCTTGCCCTTCTTTCATGTGTGCGTTGTATGACACTGTATTGGTAAACCTAATAACTAGTATGTGTGTGTGCATGTGTGTATGATAATTAGGTTTAATATATGTATATACATCATAGGAAATTGGTTGCTAGTATTTCATATGATGTATGGCCATAGGTATTAGTTGTGGGTATCCCGTAGTTATATATTTGCGTGACCCTAAGTATTAGTGAACTATCTGCCTGGTGTGCACTAACATACTAGCTTAGACATGTGTTGGTGTTACACGAGATTTAGAGTTTTAGACATGTGTTAGTGTTAGTTGATTATCTTGTTATGCACAGTATTCGAGGACATGACACCTGTGCGTTAGACATGCACACTTGACCCTGCTAGTTAACCAGTTATCACCCTTGCATAGTTTCTGAGTGCAGTATAATTGTGTTTACGTGCGTACTAGTGTAACGACTGATGTTATATTATATTATATTATAAAGTCACTGGACCTTTCGGGCGAGACTTCGGGAGCAGGATATTGGTACTCGTAGCTTGAGGATCCAGGAAAGTATATCTTGCCTTGTTGTACTGTTTAAATTCAGTTATTATTAGTTACATATTTCATTATTTAAATATTATATAACTGTGCGAGTCCGAGAAAGACTCTGGTGTAGTCAACGAAGACGTTGACGTTAAGGCTTGTGTATGATCTATTGTCTAGTGGACGCACCTAAAGTTGTGGAGTTATCAATATGAATCCCCAGGCCTTGACACGTATCATTACACGTCATTCATGTAGGGACACGTGCTTCATGCTTGACTGGTCATCGGTGTGAGCAGCACATGTGACGGTATTTAGCTTAGTTGTATATTTCTTTAGTGACTTGCATTATAGTACGAGATATCCATGTCTCACTTGAGATTTGTACATTAGCATTGGGCGGGAAGAACGATTAGTAGGCGTATGGGACACCCACCTCCTTTATACAGATACTGCGTTCTTCGAAAAGATACGGACGTATACATTTATACAGATACCGCGTTCTTTAGAGTGTTTGACGTTACCTGTGCAGATACCACGCTCTTCGAGGTGTTGGACGTTGTGCAGATACCACACTCTAGAGAACTTTGGACGCTATTACTTATATAGATACCACGCTCCTCGGAGCTGGACGTTATTATATATGCAGAGTGCCCTAAGATATGGGGCATATGTAGCATATACTAGCCAGTCTCAGCGATTGGTGAATTACGTTAGCATATGTCTAGCCTACACTTTCCATATGCACTAAGTTGTCCTCAAATTGTATTTCACTTAGCTGGTTAGTTCACCCTTGAGTTTTTACAGTATTTACTTTATAGCATGTATTTTGTATCTTTTTACGTCCCTATGAGGACCTGGTTCCCTTCCAGGTTATTTGTGCAGTTTGCATGATGCTTGATCTAGTGGAGCGTGGATATCGTTGCAGGTATCTTTATATTTCCAGCTATTACAGTCATATACTACTTTCTATTTTTTATTCTGCTTTTATAGCCTAGTGTTTATAGGCCTATGTTGTTCTTTTGGTCTATTCGAACATATGTATTATTGGGCTGCAGACTGATGATGAGTATCGTTCTTTCTTGAGATTATTTACCATGGATTGAGATTTACTTTAGTTGTTGCATGTTAGAATTAGATTCTTAACTGGATCACTTAACCGTGGATAACGTAAGTGCACTTCGTCGGGTCTATTAAATTGGAAAGCCCTACGGAGACGTACCAGCTGGCCAATGCTGGTCCCACATATTTTGGGACTGGGGCATGACATATTGGTAGTGAGCTATATATTAGGATTTGAATTACCTTGTGATACTAAGGTAATGTTAAGGTATTGGTCGATACTCAAGGTAGGGTTTGAGTATCAAGATGGGTGTGTAGGTAGTGAGATATGCATTGGTTCAAAGCCAAGGTATCCAAGTTGCATTAGTTAGCTAAGAATAATACACATATTATCTTGTATATATATATAATTAAAATTTTATATCAAAAACTTGCGTATTCTATGATACGGTGTTTTGTGTGTATCCTAGTATCTTAGCTTAGCTAGTATGGCCTAGTTACATAGTGTATGGACCTAATATCCTAGAGTTTGACTCATACAACTTAGAAATAGCTAGTTTGACCGAGTTTGATTGGTTTGACCTAGAGTTGACCCAGTTTGACTATTTTGACTTAGAAATGGCTTCATGACCTAAAATTGAACTAGTTTAACTTATTTTTATTCTAGAACCTTGTATTGATGCAATATACCATATATAGGTCTGTGTGACTCCAGCTTGGGCATCGAGAGAAACACCTTGCTCAGGACCTGAGGCGAGTATATTTTTCTGTTAGTTTTTATTTTATAATAGTGTATATATCTCATATTCTAGAACTGTATACTTAATTCCGATACAGTGGTTTCACGGACTGGTACTACATGGATCCTGTCAGAAGATGTTATCCCCTACCGTGTTCAGCGGGTACTCCTTCACATGTATTTCATCGTGTGAATTGGGTATTGATTATTATATTTCGTGTTCACACACTGCTCGTGTTCAGTATGCTTATATTTTGTGTATACACACTGCTCGTGTTCAGTGTGCCCATATTCGTGTTCGTAATATATCGTGAATGGATCTATTGGTATTAGTTGGGGATGGAAGAGTAAGAGTTGATTATGTGATCAAAGCTCTAGTGTATTCATGTATATGTCGATTATATACCACACTTGTAATCGAGTTACTTTATTGTCTCGTGTTCAACCTAAATCGGTCACATAATGAACTTGTATTCTGAGGCACATTAGTTAGATTTCAGTTATTCCTTTATGTTGTAGATATTTATATTGCTTGTTCTTTATTCCAATACATTACCTATTCACTCTCGTTCATTTCATTCATATGTTTAGTTATCTTAAATTCTTTTCTATTATCTATTTTATATGCTCGATTATGTATTTGAAACTTCTTTCAGAGGTATGTAGTTCACTCCAATCCTGACTGGATATATTTTTTCAGATGATTGGCTCATAGATCAGTGTCCTACATTCTACGGACCACAGGAGGGCTTATCTTTAGAGGATACTCCTATAGACCAGGAGGACTTAGTTGCAGAGCATGAGGAGGTTTAGTTATATTTTTTTGATGGACTTGTATTAGACTATTATTGGGATTCATGGCTTGTATATTATTTTAGACTTGTGGATTGTATCTTCATTCTTTTCTTCGTTATTCCATTTGTACTCTATCTTCCTTAGTTTGCATTATGATTGAGTATATTTATAATTGTGAGATACCATATTGTTCCTTCGTTTGGAGTTGAGATGATTGACATGTACCATATTTATATTGTTGAGATGTTAGTTAGTTAGAATTGACCCAGATAGCGTTCTACCATCGATGCCGCGACGTAAGCTGGGCGTACCCATGTACTCGTGCCCGAATATCCGGGTGCGGGTCATGACACTACAAAAGTAGAGTCCATAGATACAGTAGTCTCTTCCTTAAAGATCTGCTTGAAGTGATTGATTAAAGTTGATGCAATTATGACTTGATCAGAGGTCCATGTACCATCATCCATTCGCAATGAACAAATTCCATTTAACCGCTTACGGTTTATGGCCAATATATGAAAATATTTAGTGCACTTATCACCTTCACTAACCCATCGGTATCTGAAACTTTGCTTCCAATATGCTTCATCCAGAGACATAACATCATTTAATTTCGAGATCAAATATTCCTCTTCATGTAGAGAGTGAGGTGTAGGAATCCCAAACTGGAAAGAAAGTAAACGTCTTTGAATCATCTTGAACTTTAGAGAGAGTCACCTTTCAAATGTCACTCGCCCTCATCGATGAAGTTTAGAGAGAGTCACCTTCCTTCAACTTGGAGTATATATCCTTATTTGTAGAAGAAGAACATGACCATATATTAGATATAATTGTGTAGAACTCTGGATTATGCAATCAGAAGGACTCAAAACGTCATCATTTTTGTTGTTGTTGCAGTCTATGATCACTGTTAAGGAGGATGAGAGCATGATCGCTATTAATTCGAGGCAGAATAGAGACAGTAGCATCCGAAAATAGGCCACTCCCATTAGCATCATCAAAAGCACGATCAAGACGTTCCATGATAAGATATGGTGGTTTACGGTGGTTCAACTAAGTATATGCAGGTTCTATAGAGCCAAGATCAATCAGACCACAAGAATCGATCATGCCCTTAAATGAATTGGCTATATTTTGATCAAAGCTGCTTCCTCCAACTTTCCCTTTTATGCTAGAAATTGCATTAAAATCACCAATGCAAACCTATGGAGATTGGAAGAATGAAGCTAGATCTGTTATATAATTCCAGAGCCGTCTTTTGTCTTTTTTTTGCAGGGAAACCATAGATGCACATAAGTTTCCATTCTGGCATATCCATGCAGGCTTGGATAGATAGAAGGATAATGTTTTATAAGGAGTAAGTAACATATGCTTTCATATAGTCATTCCATGCGAGCAATAGCCCACCAGAATGTCCAACAGAGGGAATAAAAAAATAATTTAAAAAACCCAGGGTCAAAAGGATGTGGGAAGTTTGTGTATGGGAAGATATGGTTTCAGAGATAAAAATAATAGACGGCCATGTCGATTAAGAAATACATGCAATGTGTGAACTGTCAGGTCATTTCTCAACCCCCAAAAGTTCTATGAGAATACTAGCATTTTTCTTGCGGCTTTTCAAGGTTAGCCGCCAGGACCTTTTCAGTTGAAGAGCTTAAGGTATTTTCTTGAGTCACATGTTTGTAAGAGAGATTGGTGTTGGAGGAATCAGTAAATTCTTTGCATTTTAAATTAGAGCTAGGAGAAGAATTCATAGTTGGAGCATCAAACTTAGCTTTCCTAGCCAATCTTTTTCTAAGAGGATTTGGAGATAGTAGGGAAGGAGTCATGCGTGCTAGTATCTTGGGGTTGCAGTGGAGGGGAAGGAAGCCCATCAATTGGCACTTCAGACTTGTTATCAGGGATACTAACCTTCGGGAGAGGAAGCAGTTTATTATGATGAGTAGGAAGTATTTCAGATAAATGAATGAGGGAATCCAGCGGCTAGGGTAAGGATGAGTAGTCATGAACAATCATTGGCTTTGAAAGAGATACTTGGCAATAATTGGACGGGAAAATAACATATGTCGGATCTACGATATGCGAGTCACCATCAACATTAATCTTTGGCTTAATTGCTATAGATATTGACATTGGTGGGCCCGACACTAAAGTACCCGAAACTGAAAAGACCAAAGGATCGTGTTGCATTTGAAGAATACCAGAAGGCATGCAGCGTGGAATAAACTCCATATGGGGTAGCGAGATAATAAACGTTCGCTTATGTGGTGGGATGTACTTTGACAGCTGCAGCGATGGAGAATGTGATGGAACAGGGATGGCACGTGCATTATCCTCCAACTGGACTTCACTGGGTGGCTCTCCGGTGGCCATGTCGTTCAACTTGTCATAAGCATTTTGATCCCCAGTAATGTTTTCATTAGCAACTTTCATCCTATAATTTTTTGAGGCAGTATTGATGCTAGTAGATTTATCGACTTGGTTACGGCAAGATTCACTCACCCCTGGTTCAGCATGGTAGTCATCCACCTTGTCTTAGGGTTGAGCAGCAGTAGAAAATTTTCTGTATCCTCAGTCGTCCAATTCTTACCGATTTGTGAGAGAAAAGTGAGCCGGTCCTTACAAGTTGGATGAGAGTGTCCTATATGGGCACATAACAAGCAAATTCGAGGTAGACGCTCATACTTGACGGCTACTTTTTCGTTAATCCCACCATCAAAGATAGTTGCAATGTGTTTTTTTAATGGCAAGATAATGTCTAGAAGGATTTTCACTTTGGCATAGGTTTTCCATTTGTCTTTTTCGTTAAAAGAGCTCATTCAAATCACACCAAGGGCTTCTCCAATCCTTCCTACAATAACTCTATTCAGAAACATAGGTGGAATCCTATGTAGTTGCACCCAAATATCAGCATACTGGAACATATATTCCACTAGAAATTTGACCAGATCATAGTGTTCTAGTGCCAAAAGATCATCATTAATTCTCCAAGGAGCATCCAAAATCACACGATCAACTTCAGAGGAGGACTATAAACGAACAATGAAGGAGCCAGATTGTTAATCAAGATCAGACACTTGTATTGGAGTATTCAGTCTCCACAATTTGGAAAAGATGACACCGAGATATGAAAACGTAAACTTTCATGAGGAGTAAGGCTTAACAGCAATCATAGATTTCCATTTGTGGCCAGAGGAACACTCTCTCGAGGTGAGGGAGATCGTCTCAGCAGTCAGGAGCAGTGAGCAGTGTAAGTATTTTTTTCAATAATATCATTAAAGGAAGCCATGAGCAAGTAAGAAAAAAATGGTAGTGGGTATGTAGCAGTTGAGACGAGTGAAAATGAGGTTGGATGAGGGGAAAAGGAGATAATAAATGTTAAGTTAAGGAAAGGACAATAGTATGTGGCTAATCTTTGAAGGGAACACGAGACATGGATTAACATGAGAGCAAGATGGAGGAGGAGAATCAACCATGGATGATGAGAAAATCGCCATAGAGGCGGAGAGAAAACTATGTGCTTATATACGTGATAACTAATAACTACTACCCCTAAATCGACTGTGATGAAATAAAATCCTATACATATATATATTGCCAAAAAAATTGCACATGGTCTTTCACCGTTTCTCAAATCTTATTAGTTTATAATTAAATCTTATCATGATAATATATTTTATAAATGAAAAATGGCTTCTAGTGCCCTTACCATTTAAATATGTAATTGTTTCCCATGACTAAGTTGCTACACCAATTGTACGGGCCAATGTTCCATTGAAATTTGACAAATTTGTCAAGAATTATTTCATGGGAGTGTAGCTTAGCACTATGATTAGGGACATCTGGACGGTCAATAGGGGTTGTAAGTCCACTTCAATTAAAGTGGCTCCATCAAAGCTAGGGTTGGCCACCAGTCACATTTGGGTTGGATCAATTTTTGGTCAATTTAAACATGTTTAGGATATTTATGCATGCTAAAATCCGCTAAGACATGCAAGATAACCCTAGCCCATAAAAAATTTTGAAACCAAAATTTATAGTTATATTTATCGAAATTGGTTTTCTATACTTCTTATAAGTACTAATATATATGCACGTATGTTGTACGTATTTTAACTATCTATTAATTAACTTTTCTTTACTTGAAAAGAGCAAAAGATACTAGAAAGAGTAAAGTATATTTTTCTTAAAAAAAATTCTATACGAATTACCTAGCTGTCATCAATAAATTTACTTAAAAATTTTAATTAATAAAGTTATGTAATGACATATTTGGAAGAAATTTTTTACAGTGAAGCTAACTTTTCTTAGAAATATTTTAGTAAATGTCCCCACTCAAATTATAGAAACTAGCATATTACTAGAAGTGACATATTACTAGCATATTACTAGAAGTGACATATGCTAGTTTCTATAATTTGAGTGGGCCACTTGATAAAATATCCTTTTTTTTCTTATTACTAGAAGTCGTGCACGTGCGTTGCTGTAACAACCTATTTTTTTTTAATTTAAAAAAAATAAATTTCTGGATTTTTCGGTGATTTTTAACTAATTATTTTAAATGTCCATCAGGGATTAATATTTTTATGTATTAAATTAAGTATTAAAATATTACAAAAATTATATTTTTGGGTGTATAAATAATTATTGAATGTTGTATAATTTTTCTGGAATTTATTGGGCTCAAAACTATTTTTAATAGCTAAAAAAATCCTTATTTTAATTAAACCGGATTAAACCGACCCAAATTGAACCGGACCGGACCCAAACAAACCCAACCGACCCAAACCCTAAACCTAACGGGTCGGATCCTATCCTACCTAAGCCGACCCGTACCACTGCTACAGTGGCTCACCCCATCTGCCCTCTCCCCCACGATCTCCCCCCCCCCCCCCCGCCTCGGCCAACCGCCCACGACCCCGCCCTCCGCGGCCGACCACCCCACGACCCCCGACTCCGCCAGCCCTCAACCCCTCGCTCCGCCTCGCCCTCCCCTATTTAAATCCCCCGAGCCCCACTTCACCGCCACCGCCATCACCAACCCCCCCTCCCCCCCCCCCCGCTGCTCCGGTCACCACCTCCCAAACGACGACGAAGACGACGACGACGAGCTACCCCGGTGACTCCTCCGGCCGTGACCCCCAGCACCGATGAACAGCCAGCAGCCCTAACCGCCACCACCGTGCCCCGTTGCGCCGCCCTATCACGAATGACAATGAGGTATACCTCTTCCCGCTCGCGTAACTCCCTGTACGTTGATCCGATTTCTGTTCTATCAAATCCTACGTGTAGACCGCATAACCTTCTCGAAACCCACGTAATTCGTTCGGAGTATCGTGTCCTGTGTCGGTCGCAAACCGTGACGCAAAAACAGGAAAAATAACCTATTTTTCCGAAATTCAGAAATTGGTCCCGGACTCGCAAGTTCACGACCATTTTGCGTGCAACCTGTTAACTAATTATGAAATCCACTTGAACAGTAATTTAGACCATATAACCTAGTTTTAAAACCCTATTTTAGTTCAATTTATGGTGTTGTAGTTTATGATTTATTCGTGGGTGAAAATGACCAAAAACTTGGTCTTTAACAAATCCTGATTTTCCCGGAACTAGGTGCGCTCCGCTAAACGAGGCAACTTGGTCGTGTGCGAACTTTACCGAAAGGTGCGTACCGTCAATACGGACGTGTGAGATTTTATGAAAGTTTATTTGGATGAGCGTGCACACCGGAATCAACACGTATCCGTCGACAATGCCCCATATCGGCCCTATTTTGAAACTCGTTATAACTTTGTGTACTCTCGTCGTTTCGAAACGAAACTTGCACCATCAAACTCGTAGCAATACGCTGGTCTTATGACCCAAGTTTGGTTCGATTCTGAGAACGTTGACGAAATCCCGTATCGTGGGCCCTACGGCTCCACTTGACAGTAATTTTGTGATCGGCTCATCGAAATCCAGTTTTGGACATTCCGTTGGGTTCGTATCATCGTTCTGGACTTGTAAACACTAAGTTTGACGAATTTGGAGAACTTTGTCTCTGGTACATTTTTTTAGTGCGAAACGGGCCACATGTGGACCCCGCTTTAACAAAAAACTGTCACTTTTGCCCCTGTGTCCAAATTGGACTTATGGACAGGCAATTCTAGCTTTTTGATATCTTATGAACATAATGGTAATGATTATTTCAGCAACCGGAGGAGTACATGAAGATCCCACTGTAACCGAAGCAACTGTTGAAATCCAAATCCCAAGCAATTGTACCTTGCCAATCTTGCAGTATTTGCTACATAATGTTCTCTTGATTTAATTATATAATATAAATGTTCAACCTAGGACCGTGCAACATTGCTTAGCATCCAAATAATATTCGGGTGTCAACGTAGTACGCGGAGTTGTGTAACGTCACCTAAAGATTGATATCGCGACCCTATATATCTTCGTGCTTGCATTATCAAGTATGTCATACCATAAGACACATGACACTGTTCATGAGACAAAATCTTCCTGATTCATTCATGATGATTCTGTATAGGTTACAGGATTTGAGACATAGACTTTTTATATCCAGAGATATCATATGACTTGCTGCATTAGATATGATCTTGCGTGTCATGGATATGAGACGTGTGATTACATTGGGTGGGGAGAGACTTACCATACTAAAGGGTGATTATATTATTTATATATAGTTATCTGGAGGTGCCTTAGACTCTGACACAGAGCTTTGGCACATGTATTGACCCTTCAAAAAAATGCTGCTATGGGTTTTCCCGACACATAGCCTATAGTAGTCTCAGCCTGAGTATGATTAATGCTCTCACTTGCATATCACATAGCTGGTTACATAGTTTACCCTAATGATTCATTTATTTTTGCACTACATTTATTTTGGCTTGAGTTATCCTTGTACCTTACTATATCCCCTGAGGACCTGGATCCGGATTATGTCCCTAGGTTTAGCAGAGGAGATCTACCCCGAAGTGTACGGGACGGGAGCAGACATTGGAGTAGTACTACATCCAGAGGACGAGGTCGTGCTAGAGAATTTCTCCTGAGTATTTGCTTTATATACTCAGTTATTTTCGTTTCTAGTTACTCTATTTCTTGTCTCTTGGATTATTGTATTAAACTTATTCTCGGGTTGTTCCCCGAGACACTTTTATTGAGACTTGTTAGATTATATTTTATTTTGATTATTCTGTCATTTGATCTGTGATTACCTTCTGTGGATGAGATTAGAATTAGACTGTGACTTGTATCGTAGACCTTTATTGTTGTTTTACAGCTTATGTATACCCTAATGGGTCCATTAAATTGGGTTTGCCCATTGGTGTGTGCTGGTGGCCAGTGCCACGTGGCTAGTCCCTCGGTATTTTAGGACTGGAATGTGACATGGTTTTTGTGGTGGCCCATGCAGGTCAACAACTAAATTGTTTCAGTTTCAACTAAGGAACTGAGCAAGCCTGCGACAAAGATATGATAAGTTATAGGATCTCATCCACTTGATTGATTCGTTCTTGACCTCTATATCGACTTCAAAATAATTTATTGACTTGCATCCTGCCTTAATTCTTCTATACGCTTATCAGAGTTTATTTTGGATGCAGAGTAATGGATTCACAAGCTTGCGACGAGACTCCCGCGGGAATACTACAAGTTGTAGTGGTCACCTACGATGATAAAGTAACACCAGTGGGTGGAGGTCAATCAGCTCAACAAAGTCATTAAGCAGGTCGACCTACCTCAAGATTTCGGCGAGACGATATTCCACCACCGCCGCAGTTTACTCCACTGATGCCTATTTTTTCACAAGGACAGCCTATGGACGAAAATCAGATGTTCCAAATGTTCTACACAATGATGCGAGCCCAACAACAGGTTCATCAAGAGGCCCAGCAAAGCCAAGCGAAGTTCTTTGACAGACTTAGCTTTGAGCTACAGAAATTAATCAGCTACGTTGCAACTACTTTAGACACGGAAGTCCAGTCAGAAGCGGCTGCATATATTAGCACCAGACCAAGCACAGCAGGAAAGAGCTGCAAAGCGACCCCAGAGGAAACCACCACAGAGAGCAGCACCAAGATCCTTATTCCTGCCTACATGTCAACATTGTGGCAAGCGAGGCCATTATGAGAGCGAGTGTAGACGCAAAATAGGATTATGCTTGATTTGCGGATCCAGCCAATATTTAGCCAAAGATTGCACGATGCATCAAAGAGAAACACCGATGATTAACAGAGAAGCCTCACCATCTCCATGAGGGTATCAGCCGAGGCTACCTTTGATACCCCAGGCAGTACTCTTCCAACAGGCCCAGCAGCAGAGGAATCCACCACAAGGACGCGGACAAGCTTTTGCGATGACAACGGAGGACGCACAGACTCGTGGATTTGCGAATGCACATAAGATTTAAATTATTCATAGCTATCTATTCTTAGTATTGCTTTAGCACGTGCTTGTTAGTTCAATCCTTAACCTTAAAACCTAGTATTTTGAACTTGTTAATGATTTATAACCTAGTTATCCTAAGCAATAGTTTTCTTTGCTCAAACCAGATTTCTTTACTCTTGAATTACCTAACTTTCATTGTCTAGGAAAATACTTTATTCCATCCCTATGCATTCTGCTTAACCCTTTTCTCTCAATTTTTTCTTGTGCATGATTTTCTCTCTCTGTGTCATGCTTCAACAAACATGTCTTGCAACCGCGTCATCTCTTCTGACCGGTTTTGTTTTGTTTCTTAATTGCGAGGACACAATTCTATTAAGGTGAGTAGATTGTAACAACCTGTTTTTTTTAATTTTAAAAAAAAATTCTGAATTTTTCGGTAATTTTTAACTAATTATTATAAATGTCCTTTAGAGATTAATATTTTTATGTATTAAATTAAGTATTAAAATATTACAAAAATTATATTTTTGGGTGTATAATTAATTATTGAATGTTGTGTAATTTTTCTGGAATTTATTGGGCTTAAAAATTATTTTTAATAGCTAAAAAAAACCCTATTTTAATTAAACCGAATTAAACCAATCCAAACTGAATTGACCAGACCCAAACAAACCCAACCGAACCAAACCCTAAACCTAACGGGTCGGATCCTATCCTACCCGACCCGACCCGACCCGCACCACTGCTACAGTGGCTCACCCCATCTCCCCTCTCCCCCACGATCTTCCCCCCCACCTCGGCCAACCGCCCACGACCCTGCCCTCTGCGGCCGACCACCCCACGACCCCCGACTCAGCCGGCCCTCAACCCCCCGCTCCGCCTCGCCCTCCCCTATTTAAACCCCCCAAGCCCCACTTCACCGCCATCACCAACCCCCCCCCCCCCCCGTTGTTCCGGTCACCCCTCCCCGACGGCGACGAGCTCCCCCGACGACTCCTCCGGCCGTGACCCCCAACACCGACGAATAGCCAGCAGCCCTAACCGTCGCCGCCGCCACCGTGCCAGCCGTGCCCCGCCGCACCGTCCTGTCACGAATAACAATAAGGTATACCTCTTCCCGCTCGCGTAACTCCCTGTACGTTAATCCGATTCCTGTTCTGTTAAACCCTACGCGTAGACTGTATGACCCCCTCGAAACCCGTAAATTTCGTTCGGAGTATCGCGTCCTGTGTCGGTCGCAAACCACGACGCAAAAACAACCCATTTTTCTAAAATTTAGAAATTGGTCCTGAACTCGCAAGTTCATGACCGTTTCGCGTGCAACCTGTTAACTAATTCTGAAATTCACTTGAACAGTAATTTAGATCGTATAACCTAGTTTTAAAACCCTATTTTAGTTCAATTTATGGTGTTGTAGTTTGTGATTTATTCGCGGATGAAAACGACCAAAAACTTGGTCTTTAACAAATCTTGATTTTCCCGGAACTGGGTGCATCCCGCTTAACGAGGCAACTTGGTCGTGTGCGAACTTCACCGAAAGGTGCGCACCGTCAATACGAACGTATAGAATTTCACGGAAGTTGATTTGGATGTGCGTGCACACCGAAATCAACACGTATCCGTCGATAATGCCCCGTATTGGCCCTGTTCTGAAACTCATTGTAACTTCGTGTATGCTCGTTGTTTCGAAACAAAACTTGTGTCATCGAACTAGTAGCAATACGCTGGTCCTGTGACCCAAGTTTGGTTCGATTCTGAGAACGTTGATGAAACCCCGTATCGTAGGCCCCACGGCTCCACTTGACGGGCAATTTTATGATCGGCTCATCGGAATCCAGTTCTGGACTTCCATTGGGTTCGTATCATCGTTATGTACTTGTAGACACTAAGTTTGATGAATTTGGAAAACTTTGTCTCTGGCACATTTTTCGGTACGAAGTGGGCCACATGTGGACCCCGCTTTGACCCAAAAATGTCACTTTTGCCCCTGTGTCCAAATTAGACTTATGGACAGGCAATTCTAGATATTTGATATCTTCTGAACATGATGGTAATGATTATTTCAGTAACTGGAGGAGTACATAAAGATCCCACTGTAACCGAAGAACCTGTTGGATTCCAAACCCTAGGCAAGTGTACATTGCCAATCTTGAAGTATTTGCTACATAATGTTCTCTTAATTTAATTATATGATATAAATGTTCAACCTAGGAATGTGTGACATTTCTTAGCTTCCGAATAATATTCGGGTGTCAACACCGTACGCGGAGTTGTGTAACGTCACCTAGAGATTGATATCGCGACCCTATATATCTTCGTGCTTGCATTATCAAGTAGTCATACCATAGGACACTTGACACTGTTCATGAGACAGAATCTTCCTGAGTCATTCATGGTGATTCTGTATAGGTTACAGGATTCGAGACATAGACTTTTTATATCCAGAGCTATCATATGACTTGCTGTATTAGATATGATCTTGCGTGTCATGGACATGAGACGTGTGGTTACATTGTGTGGGGAGAGACTTACCATACTAAAGGCTGATTATATTATATTATATTATATTATATTATATTATATTATATTATATTATATTATATTATATATATATATATATATATATATATATATATATATATATATATATATATATCTGGAGGTGCCTTAGACTCTGACATAGAGCTTTGGCACATGTACTGGCCCTTCGAGAAAATGCTGCTACGGGTTTTCCCGACACAGAGCCTATAGTAGTCTCAGCCTGAGTATGATTAATGCTCTTACTTGCATATCACATAGCTGGTTATATAGTTTACCCTAATGATTCATTTATTTTTGTACTGCATTTATTTTGGCTTGAGTTATCCTTGTACCTTGATATGTCCCCTGAGGACCTGGATCTGGATTATGTCCCTAGGTTTAGCAGAGGAGATCTACCCGAAGTGTACGGGATATGAGCAGACATTGGAGCAGTACCAGATCCAGAGGAGGAGGTCGTGCCAGAGGATTTCTTCTGAGTATTTGCTTTATATACTCAGTTATTTCTGTTTCTAGTTACTCTATTTCCTGTCTCTTGGATTATTGTATTAAACTTATTCTCGGGTTGTTCCCCGAGACACTTTTATTGAGACTTGTTAGATTATATTTTATTTTGATTATTCTGACATTTGATCTGTGATTATCTTCTGTGGATGAGATTAGAATTAGACTGTGACTTGTATCGTAGACCTTTACTGTTGTTTTACAGCTTAAGTACACCCTAATGGGTTCATTAAATTGGGTTTGCCCATTGGTGTGTGCTGATGGCCAGTGCCACGTGACTAGTCCCTCGATATTTGGGGACTGGGGCGTGACAGTTGCACATGTCTTTTGTCTGTATTTTTTTTTCTTCCCTTTTAAAATATATACTTGTATGGCGAACCTATTTTGAAATAATATAAAATATTTTAAATTAAATTTATTTTGAGATGGTGAACATTTATTGAAGTTGGAAGTGTGTAAATATTAGTTGTTAGTAAATATGTTAGTGGGAAGGTGTGTAATTTACATGTTTACCCCTAGTTAGTTTAAGCATATTCTGATATATATTTAAGATTAGATAAGGACATTTTTGGAACATAAAAGTTCCACGGTGAAGCTTAAAAGTTTTCGTATTATATATAAAATATAGAGGTATAAGCCAACCCATCAACCCTTAACCTTAACCCTAACCCAACGGTCAACCAAAATTCCGTTAGACGATCTAGCAAAATTTGCAAAAAATTTGTCACTTCATTTGGTAGATTTTTTTATTATGCCAGTAGCTAAACCGTTATTCTCTTCAAAAATTTCCAAAATTATTTTCTTACATATAACTAGTATATATGCATGTGTGCTATATGTATTTCATAGATTATTATTAGAAAGATTAAAAGACAATTGCTATAATTATTCTAATATTTACTAAGACTACGTAGGAAGCCAAAAGATATTTCCTTAACTATTCTAAATATATTATTATATTATATATGTATATTATTTAATACATAAGATTATCTATGACAAAGGATAACTTATATAAATATTTAGTTGTTTCTATTCATTTTAATAAATAATTTTAATTAATCAATATATGCAAGGATATATTCTGAAAGAAAATTTTTACCGTAAAAACAAAATTCTCTCAATTTGTAGTAGTATAGATTTAGGCTTTTGATAAGGGCACTGCCAAATTTACTTGGGGCTAGCCCACTAAAGAGCAACTTTTACTTATACTAACCCAACCTTTTACTCATACTAGCCCACTACTTCTCCAAACCCTCCCAAACCCTCCCCACCCGACCGGAGCTTTCCCCCTACCGCCGGCCAATCTCCGCTGTCCTCCTCCTCCTTGTCGATGGCTCCCAAAGTCTCGAAAGAACTAAGGTAGAAATCATCATTCTCCTTGTGCTATTGTATTTGCAAAATTGTCCAAAAATTTTAAGAAATCCTCTTGCATTTTAAAATTTTTGAGTGATTTTCTTTCAAATGAGGGCATACTAGTCCTTGGCGGAGTCTAGGATGTAGTTTAGACATACAAGTCCTTTCGAACATGATTTTAGGACATATAATATCGAGACTGCTCGACATTGTCGAGCAGTATCGAGCGGGACTGTAGAATTTTCTACAGTCCCATATAGATTTAGGACTGTAGAAAAATCAACAGTCCTATATATATATAGGACTGTCAATTTTCCTACAGTCCTAAATCTATATGGGACTGTAGGAAATTCAACAGTCCTAAAAAACTAGGACTGTTGAAAATTCTGCAGTCCTGTATACTTACAGGACTGTAGAAATGGCTACAGTCCTCAATGTAAAATTCAATTATTATGTTAAAATAGAAATTAATTTTTGTCTGTATATATTAATTTTTGTCTTATAGTCATGCCCTTGGAAAGGACACTGTGGATGAAGATATGAGAAGACGCCCTACTGCGTCGATGCGTAAGGAACGCACAGTTTCGTGTACTATTGAACCAGGCGTCACTATCCGCGAGGCCGAGGCACGCCCTGAAGTGAGGAAACGTCCATTGACGAAGAAGATTGCCCTTCGTTCGAAGAGACGTGCTCCTCCTAGTTCTTCCGGTTCTTCTTTCTCCTCCGATGAGGACATGCCAAATGTTCCAAATCGGCCTACTGATGGTTCAGGACCTTCTCAGCCTGCAGATAGTCCTGTCGAGAGTCTTCCACAAACTCTCGGAAACCGGCCTACTAATGGTTCAGGACCTTCTGAGCAGGCAGATAGTCCAGTCGACACTCGTCCAAACGGTTGCTCTATGTTACCGTCGATCGAAAACCATATTGCATACCAAATATGGAACAATCCGGTAAGTACATTACGTTATGATAAATTTATATATAGTTGTAAGTTCAAAGTTCATTTTACATGGAGGTTTAATTTCATCCAATTGTTGACTTTTCAGGAGAGTGGTCGTATGTTGACGGTGATCAACCATGGCAAAAAATGTAATACATGGAGGTATGAATTATTGGGAGATGATGTGAAGGCAAAAATCAGTCCCACCGGTCTACAATATTTGGGTAGCTACTCATATACGACGGTGGATAATGCACTGATTTCAGCATTTGTAGAACGGTGGCATCCAGAGACTAACACTTTCCATCTACCCAATGGGGAGTTGACAATTACCCTTGATGACGTCCATCATATATTGGGACTTAGGGTTGATGGTCGTCCCATGCAGAATCATACTTTTGATGAGTCGAGCATCAACTATTACGACAATATTGTGGATCATGTATCAGGGTGTCTGGGAGTTGATTCCACTAGTTTTACTAGTCTTCGAGAATTCAAGAAGTCCTACGGACTTCCTCTAAAATATTTGGAGGAGATATTCGTTGAGCCGGCCCCCGAAATTGATAATAGCGATAATGTGGCCCGCGGATATATGTAGTTCATCTTAGGGGCTGTCGGCATTACCGATAAGTCTGGAACGTTCATAAATGCCAAATATCTCCTCAATTTGGACAACATTGAAACGGTGGACAAAATTTCTTGGGGAAGCGGTATACTGCATACCTTTACCGCGAGCTTAGTGCGGCATCCCGTGTGGGTTCGAAGACAATTTTCGGTGGGTTCGAAGACAATTTCTGGATGCCAGACTCTACTCCATGTATAGATATATCTTTGTCAACTTGTTTACATAAATTGAAATTGTGTTGTTTATTTTTGGACTAATATATTTTCGGTAACATGAAGGCATGGATATACGAGCACTTTCCAACCCTGCAGCGGGCGAAGCTGAGCCTAGGGTATGACGAGAACCTGCCTAGAATATGCCGATGGAAGCCTACTAAAGAAGATGCCAAACGTTCTCACACATTGGCCGCTCTACGGCATGCACTCGAAGATATGACGACAGAAGAGGTGAATATAGACCTAATTTTGTACTTAATTGGTATTAATTTACTACGTTATGCTAAATGACATTATGTTAAATTTTATGTGGTACAGATTGTATAGGATCCATACCGTGATTTGCGACAGACTACCCGACCATTGCAACCAGTCGCCTTATTTCACGGTCTTATCAGTTGTCATAAAATCGAGGAGGCTTATATGCCGGATAGAGTGCTCCGTCAGTTTGGCTACGTACAAACTATCCCAAGGCGCACTTTGAAAATGATAACTCCTCCGCGCGGTACAAAACCGCTAAACTATATTCCTGCGGCGTTCAACTGGGTATCAGACTTCTTCACCGAGTGGCAACGCCACGTTATTAGAGATACCGAACGTCAAGCAGCAGTCAATACAGACATTATATCGGGTTGTTTCCCCGAATTACTTTGCTGAGACTGGATGTTTAATTTACTTTCCTTATTGCTGTTGATCTTATTATCTTTTCTGTGGATGAGATTAGTTCTGATTTGTTGTTATAGACCTTATATACAGCTTAAGTATGCCCCGATGGATCCATTAAATTGGGTTTGTCCATCGGTGCGTGCTGCTGGCCATTGCCACGTGTCTAGTCCCTCGATATTTTGGGACTGGGGCGTGACATGGTTTTTGTGGTATAGCTCTTTTGTCATGCCCCAGTCCCAAAATGTCGAGGGACTGGCCGCGTGATAATGGCCAGCAGCACGCACCGATGGACAAACCCAATTTAATGGATCCATCGGGGCATACTTAAGCTGTATTACAATGTCCAGGGTTTGCTAATCTCATCCACAGAACAACATGAAAATATCAACCATGAAATAATTGCTTCTGGTAAAGTTACTGTCAAAGATCCAGCAAGGAAATAATACTAAGTCGGGTGGAGACAAATCCACTACCGATAAACAAGAAAATACAGACAAGAAAATATGCTAGAAAGTAACTAAGAAACAGGACCAACCACTGCAATCAAACTCCTGTCTGGTGTTGTTCCATCAGCTGCGGTACTCCTCGTCTGCTAATCTGGAGAACAAAACCAGGTCCTCAGGGGACATAGCAAGATACAAAAGAATACGAGCCAAATACAGCAAATGTCATGCAAGAAAGAGAAGAAAGTAAACACAATCAAATGAGTAACGAGAAATCACTATATCTAAGACAGTGGCATGCCAGTGATGCGATCAGACATAACTACAAGTAATCGGGGTAATCGCATCTCAATGGGAGATCACGATCCTATAGAAAGCAGTCCAACGGGGACTCACAGTCTATAGTATAGCTCTTTCGCAGCCCAACGGGAGCTCACGAAGGAGGTAGTCAAATGAACAAGTCTCTATCGCAGTACAATGGGTACTCACGATCAAGATTTGCTCAAGTGTAGTCAATGTCCAATAACAGCATCTAGGAACTAGAAAATCAATCAAGTCAACTCCAGGAATATAGAGTAAGCATAAACCATCACAATATGTCTAGGAAACAAGTAGTGATCCAAGGAAAGAACAAATAATAAACATGCACGCAAACCGAGAAGATATAACTAGTGCAGCAGGAATAAATCAGCAAGCATCAAGAACTATATATGACAAGGAAGTAACAACTGAAAATCATGCAAACATTGTACCAGAATATTGCAAGACAATAAAAATAAAACCAGGAGATAAGTAGCAAACTGAAGGATTTGGCAAGGTATACTTGCCTGGGTTCTGTTCTCCAATTATAGCTCTGACTTCAGCAAGAATTGCAGGCAATACTCCGGTTGCTGAAACAGACATCACCATTAGGTCCAGAAAATATCAATCAGCTAGAAACGCCTGTCCTTGAGTCCAATTTGGAGACAAGGGCAAAACGTCATTTTCGGGTCAAGGCGGGGTCCAGATGTGGGCCGCTTTGCACCGAAAACGCGTCAGGGTCAAAGGTCTCAAACATAGTCCAACTTAGTGTCAACAGGTCAGGAACGATGATACGAACCCAACGGAACTTCCAGAATTGGATTCCGATGAGCCGTTCTCAAAATCGTCCGTCGAGTGGAGCTTGTGGGGCCCACTACACGCGATTTTGCCAACGTTCTCAGAATCGAACCAAACTTGACCCACAGGACCAGCGTATTGCTACGAGTCCGATGGCGCAAGTTTCGTCTCGATCCGACGTGTTTACACTAAGTTACAGCGAGAAACAGAAAGTACGGATACGGGCCGGTGTCCGCGGATACGCACTGATTCCGGTGTGCACGCACATCCGAATCAGCTTCTGCGAAAGCCCGCACGTCCGTATCAACGACGCTGACGTATCGGTGAAGACCGTACGTGACCAAGTCGTCCCGTTTGGCGGGGCGTACTCGATTCCGGGGTGAAATAGGGTGTTAATTTTTCCTGTTTTGGATCACGGTGTGCGATCACCACAGGACGCGATGCCCCGAGCGGTTTGTCCGGGCACCGAGAGGGTCGTACAGGCTACGCAACACAATTAACGGAACTGAATTCAGAGCTACGAGCAGGAATTTACGGGTACCTGAACTGGTCCGAAAAACCCCGAATCTTCGTGTCCTTGTGTCCTCGTGTCTAGGGTTAGGGTTGGGCCGGGCCGGGCTATAGGGTTTAATTAATAAAATAAATAGCTAAATAATTAAACAATTAAATAAATAAATAATTATTCTTAGGTATTTTAAAATAGATCCGGGGTCCAATAAATTCCCAGAAAATTACCCTAAGTCTAGATTTTTATTTTACACCATAAAATATTATTTTTATAATATTTTAATATTAATTAATAACATTAAAAAAAATTCTTTAATAAATAAAGAACCTGATTTTAATTAAAGAAAAAATCCTAGAAAAATCCAGAAAATTGTGAAAATCCAAATTTTAAAATTCTTGAAAATCAGGGGGATTACAATCTACCCCCCTTAAGAGGATTGCGTCCTCGCAATCAAAGAATAACCGGTCAACAGAGATGACACGGTTGCAAAATTTTATTCGAAGCAAATCAAAATCAAAGAGACTCAAGGTTGAGAGTAACACCTAGGAAAATTATTTTCCTAAGCATTTAAAAGTTATGAAATTTCCCGAATGAAGGAAATCTAGAAAATTACAGTTTTAGAAAAAAATCAGGTTATCTTTCAAAAACATATCAGGTTATCAGTTATAAAGCATTCTAGGTTATTCAAAATTTCTAGGTTAACACTAGGTTATCTATTATTAACAATTTAAAATTATCAGGTTAAGTCTAGGGTCACGAACCAGCAGGCACGATCTAAGGCAAATCTAGAAGCAGAAAACTATAAGAACTTACGCGCATTAGCTACTCCATGCATCTACGCGTTTCTCCAAAGGCATCGTCAGGGCTTGTCTGCGTCCTCGCCGTTGATTCCTTTGCTGCTGCTGAGCCTGCTGGAAGAGCAGTGCCTGGGGTACCAAAGGTGGCCTCGGCTGATACCCTCCTGGAGTTGGTGGTAGAATTTCTTGAACTTCCGTTTTTGGTGCTTCCAACGCTGGATAGGTTGGCCTCAGTACTGGTAACACTTGTTGTTTTACCTTTGATGCTTCTTTTTGATGCTCTGGACATTCCCTTAATAAATGCTGACTGGATCCGCAAGCTAAACATAATCTCTTTTTGCGTCTGCACTGGTCCTCATTATGGCCTCGTCTGTGACAATATGGACAGGCAGGTATTGCTTGTGGAGATGCTTCTGGTGACTGATGACTGTGTAGTCTCTTTGCAGCTTCTTCCTGTGGTGGTGCTGATGTGGACGATCGCTTCAGATTGGTCTCTCTCCTGATAACGCGCTCCATGCGTCGGGCTGCAGCAAGGACGTCCGGGTAGGATGTAGGCGCAACGGATCCAATCAGTTTTTGTAGCTCAATGTTTAGTCCGTCGAAAAACTTCTCAGCCTTTTCTTCTTCTGTCTGAATCAAAGTAGGGGCAAAACGACTCAGACGAATGAACTCCGCGTTGTACTCTTCCACTGACAGATTATCTTGAGTGAGGCGATTGAACTTGTCCCGAAGTTCTGATCGAGCGATAGCCGGTATGTACATCTCCTGGAAGAGTCTGGAGAACTCTTCCCAAGTAACTCGGTCTGGTCCGAGTCGGGTCTCTTCAGATAGCCACCAGTGATGAGCATTGTCCGTCAATTGCATTCTGACGGCAGTCATCCAACGTTCTCTTGGTAGTTCAGCTGCTTCTAATTGATGTTGTGTGTTGGTGAGCCATTCATGAACTTCTGTGGGCTCCTCTAATAAATAAATAAAGAACCTGATTTTAATTAAAGAAAAAATCCTAGAAAAATCCAGAAAATTGTGAAAATCCAAATTTTAAAATTCTTGAAAATCAGGGGGATTACAATCCATACCGTGATTTGCGACAGACTACCCGACCATTGCAACCAGTCGCCTTATTTCACGGTCTTATCAGTTGTCATAAAATCGAGGAGGCTTATATGCCGGATAGAGTGCTCCGTCAGTTTGGCTACGTACAAACTATCCCAAGGCGCACTTTGAAAATGATAACTCCTCCGCGCGGTACAAAACCGCTAAACTATATTCCTGCGGCGTTCAACTGGGTATCAGACTTCTTCACCGAGTGGCAACGCCACGTTATTAGAGATACCGAACGTCAAGCAGCAGTCAATATGACGGAGTGTAGCGACGACTACCTCACCTACTACGCCGGTGTCGGACTGCCTACCTTGTTCCAACGTCAAGCAGCAGTATCTGGCTATAGAAGGCTAGTCGCGACTCCAACTCCTCGTACAACTTTGCCCTAACCTGTCTCCATCCTGCTTCAACTGAATAGCCTAGTTGTCTTGCTAGTGCATGGTATCCACAGTGGCCATCCGCGGGAACATCATCAATAGACCAAATGAAATTCCGTATCTCAGGTAGGAAATTGTCAATGTATAGACTATAAGATACATAAAAGTTTTCAACACCCTCCGTCGTGCCTGCATGTATCGTTTTCTGTTTCTTCCCTCTTCGAATAGTTAGCTTACTCTTTTTCTGCGGAAATACTCCCCCATCCATTACGGACTTTGCCTCCAAACTGCGTTCAATATGTTCAAATAAGGATGGATCTCTTTTAGTTGACTCTTCCTCCTTCTTTTTTGCTCTACTCTTTCTTGACTGTGGTCTACCCTTAGGAGTTCGAACAACGGATGGCTCTTGCAATCGAGTTGTTGTCGGGACTGCAATCTCTTGGATTTTAAACTCAATAGATCTTCTCTCCGGTTCCGATGCGCCACACCACCTTGCGTGAAGTAGTTTCACTTGGGGCAACGCAAAGAAATCATCTTGCACTTCCACCGTCGGCATTATCGACAGCTGTCGCCAACGTTGATCAACACCATCTATTGGAATAGGTATAGATTCACGACGGTATTCGTTGATCTCATGTGCACACGAAAGTCTGAGTGAATGTCGATATGAACAACCGCAAACCTCGGGATCATAACCCACCGACTTCGACCGACGAATCTTCTCAAACAATAACCCCAAGGCCTTGTGAGATACCACATGGGTTAAACCATCCAAGAGGTGTTCTTGCTTGTATTCATGCTTTGCAATATTGAGGCTCATCTCAAATGATACTACAATATCGTTCACCGTGGCAATAGTCATCAAATGAATCGATTGCCAAACAGAGACAAAATTACCGACCGATGAGCGTAGATATCTTTTTAAACATGAGTGTGCTCCTTCAACCCGGTTCGTAGTGATCGTGCCATAATGCTTCACCATGTTGGTCCATGCTAAGACGAATTGCTCTTTATGTGGTTCTAGCCAAGTATCTTTGATATAAGATATGCATGTCGGGTTACTTGGCTCCCACTTTTGTTGGAACATGTACCATGCTGTGTCGTAACTGTCTGTAGTACTTGCTCGCCATACAAGACTCCAATCACTGTAGAATTCTTCGAAGCGAAGCATGTCAATTTTACCGTCCACTGTTTCAAATTTTTTCTTGCATTGAGCATGGATATTTCTATTTATATGCCAAGTGCATAGTAGTCTATGCGCATGAGGAAATACAATATCTATAGCATTTATCAACGCATATTCTCTGTCAGTAACAAAAACAGACGGCTCTTTGTAACCTGTGTAAAGGGATTGTAGTTTCCTCAACGCCCATGTGTAACCTCTACTGTCTCACTCTTCATAAAACAAAAAGCGACTGTAAATGTTTTTTCCGTAGACGTAAACCCGACAACATGCAAAAGAGGCATCTTGAACTTGTTGGTCTTATATGTACAATCAAGGACCAACACGTCTGCGAAGGACCGAACCATATGTGTGCAATCAGGATGAGACCAAAACAATGAAAGGAGTTCATCAGTTTCTGGATGTCTTCTATGGTACTCCACGTAGTGATGCTCCCCAAGCAACTTCAATACTTGCTGCATCGCCATTCTTCCTTTCATACTATTGCATTTCGCTCTGGCCAAACTATTATAGATCGTCCTCATGGTAGACTTGTTCCCATCTTGTTTTTGTCGCACAGCAGAATAAATTTGTTTCAGTGCAACTCCTGAAAGGAACAATTCTTCAACCAACTTTTTCTCATCCTCCTTCAACCGTGCCACGTAGGCATGACCCGTAAGTGTCCCTGGAATAGGATGATTGTGTCTTCCATTCTTAACTTCGATTATCCACTTCACATCTTCAACTTTTACAATCAACACCTTCAATGGACAACCACATTTTCTCGTCCCAATATTTTTCTTAAGGATTTCTTTTTCAACAACACCCTTTTTTTATGATGCTCCCTAAACACATCTCCTCTTTCGCATCCAAGCTCAAGATATTTTCGGCCCGGCCGAGATCGGATGGATCTTGCAATGACAATAACTACGTTATGCCGTCTCCCAACTTCTCTGCACCACTCTAATGCTTCTTCATGGCTTGCAAATTCAATATCCGTTGAGAAAATATCATCCACATCAACACCAACAGTAGGATGTACCACAATATCTGAACAAGGTTGGTCCTATAACCAATATAAAATAATATAAAAATTAATAACTTCATATAATTATCCAGGACTGTCACTAATTTTACAGTCCTATTTTTAAATAGGACTGTCCAAATTATGACAGTCCTACTTTTATATAGGACTGTCGAATTTATGATAGTCCTCTATTAATTTAGGACTGTAGACTTTTTGACAGTCCTATATTTATATAGGACTGTCTAATGTTTACAGTCCTAACTCATGACTGTCAAATTAGGGTTGTCGTTTTACGTACTGTACGTGCTTCGGAACAACCAACTTGTTCTTCGGAACGTTCGGAGTGCATATTTAATGAATTGGACGATCCGACTTCGTCATCGAACATTTTTTCATGCATTGTTCCTACATTAATCAAAATAAACTAAATCTTTTTCGGACAATTGCAAAACTTATTCATCGTAGGTTGTCGAAGACATACCGGAAGAATATTCCTTGGAGTATCACCAAAGTAAAATCCTCCTCCAACCACAACTAGCTATTTCCAAATTTAGGTTTGGGCTTGGCGGAATGAGGGTTTCTTAAGTCTAGGTGGAATGCCAAAAATAGAAATCCATTTCACTTTTATACTTTGGTGTGGGGTAGCCCCAAGTAACTATGAGAGTGACAAACTTGTAATTTTGGGAAATGGACTGTCAAAATTTTGACAGTCCTAACAATTTGTAGGACTGTCAAAATTTTGACAGTCCTTACAAGGGTAGGACTGTCAAAATTGTGACAGTCCTTCCTAGTGGTAGGACTGTCAAAATTTTGACAGTCCGGATTATAACAGTAGGCTAGCCCCGAGTAACTTTCATGATGGCAAACTTGTAATTTTTTGTAAATTTCTAATGGGCTAGCCCAGAGTCAAATGTGCAGTGTCCTTATAAATTGGACTGTCAAAATTTTGACAGTCCTTCCAAGTCCTGATTATAACAGTGGGCTAGCCCCGAGTAACTTTCATGATGGCAAACTTGTAATTTTTTTAATTTTTCAATGGGCTAGTCCCGAGTAAAATGTGTAGTGCCCTTATAATTTGCCTAGATTTAATACAAATATATTATTTCATGTAAAAAATTTCCAAAAAATATGACATCCTGGATTCATACCAGAACTAAAGTTTCTCCTTCCTCCTTTTGATCTTTCCTAGTTTGCTTTGCAGCTAAATATTCGGATTCTTTCAATCTTAAAACAAAGCCAACCCGATCCCCTTCGCAGATTATTCTTGCATTAGCCGCTTTGCCCTCTTCAAAAATCCCCCGGTTTTCTCCTCTCCCCATGCGTTTTCATTTCCTTACAATTTCTTCTTCTGCTGCTGGTTTGGTTATTTGATTCAACTGCTAACTATTTATGCTTCGTTGCCCATACTTTATAGTAATTATTACAATTGGTGTCTGCACATAGCAACCCACAACTATTGTGTGACAAACTTTGTGTTCACTCACAACATCAAAATGATCATCAATTAATAACCCAGGGACTCTTGTTAGAAATTACATATTCCGTCAAAACTGGCCTTTTTCTTTCATTTTCTAAAAATCATGTTTTCAAGAACACAATTTCACACACACCCTGCAATGTTCGTCTCAAAACATTGTCAAAACACGATTCCAGGAAAGAACGATAATTTGGTGTTAAGTTTCAGAAGTACATATTTTTTTGTGGATTAATATATTTTTTAAAAGAGGACCTGGAATGCCGTTCCTTTCCTCTTTCTCTTTTGTTTAAGCAAATTGTCTTTTAACTCTTTGTATAGTCTAGACTCGAGAGGAACTTGGAGGATGCTCTTTGTTAAGAAATTTGGCACCAACATGGAGTCTAGACATCAGGTTGATAGCCGATCATTAGAACTTTGTCAAATGTTTTATGGAGCTCCCTTATGCTCCATAGCCGACCCCATTCTGATGGGAGAAGGCTTGGATGACGACGACGATGGTGTTTTCTAAAAGGATTTTTTTTTTTATTTATAGATATATACAATATCCCGGGCTCCCAGCTGCCTATTTTCTTTCCAATTAGTATGTTGAGTTCATCTGACTGAGCATGGCTTGTGGATGTAGGGTTCTGCTCAAGTTTCTGATAAACTAGTTGGCTGATCAGATATGGGTAATCCTAATGATGTATGAATCAGACCCTTTTTTGTCAAATTTTATGTTCTTTTCAATTCTGTACTTTTTTTTGGGTTTCTGACTTTTTGAGAACATCATCATCACTACCTTTTAGTTTAATTCGTTTTTCTGTTGCTTATAGATCCCAGATGAGAATGTTAAAGAAACGAAGCCTGTCGCTGGTATGTATACTTAATTTGATGATGTTTCCTAGAACTGATAGTCTACAGGAAATGATATAATATTCCTGTCGGTAGCATGTTGTGGTTGCTAGCAATTTAGCTCCTTAATTCTAATCATTTGATAATTCAAATGTTTAGTGCGATGTATAAACATTAAGTTTGAAGTGATATTATACAAATGAAGTTGAAAATGAAGGTTTAGAGATTGTCACTTCGAGAATGAAAGGTATAAGATCTAGATCTTTAGTCAAGACCCTCAATTACCGTGAAGTTACTTCATCCCTTTCTGCAGGACTTATAGAGCATATGAGGAATAACTTCCTAATGCACAATGATCCTGGAAGATATAAGCTTCAGTTAGCATGTGATGATACTTGGATTAAACCAGACAAACACTGGAGATTGCTTAGAGAAAAAATGAAAAAATGACGAGGATAGAAATCATAAACTAAGACTTGCATAATGAACTTAGAGGGATAAACAGATAAATGTAGGGGAGAGAGATTGTCCAAAGCCCATGAATGTACTCTATTCAAAATCCACAAATTGACATGAATATCTAAGAATACCTATTTGAAACCCACAAAAATCCTCAGAAGACATGTTTGTTGCATTGAAATTTTCTTCAGAGATTTTTCAGAGAATCACCAAGAAAATAGAGTTATTAATGAACACTCTAATTATTGACATAGATGGAGAATGAAAGCAGCAGAGAGGAAGATTGAGTTCTATCACTCAATGGATACTTTCTATTTTTTAAAAGTACAAGGTCTCTCAAGTCTCATTTACTTAAAACCCACAAGATGACATTATTTTAAAACAAACAGTTGTTTATAACTCAAAAATACGTGTCTATTTGCCAAGGTTCAAAATTCGACTTTGGATATTTCCTATGAGTTTCGGTTTCGATAGTTTGGTGGTTTTGGAATGGTCAGTTTCGCTGGTGACAATTTTGAACCCTCCAATTCCTATCTGAAATGGCCGAAACGTATCGGTTTCGGTTGATACTTAAAACTTGCTGTTTGCTAGGTGAAGCTTGGTTTCTTGCCATAACAACCTTGCCTGGGTTGAGTGAAAGGATTGGCAGCTGTTCGGTCATCTAGATGACATGGCAACTAGTCAGACTATCAGGGCTGGTCTGACTATGCCAGTGCAATCTTAGACCCTGCTGAAGAAGGCAGGGTTGGTTGGTCGCCTTGCCTTGTATTGTAATTTGCAGCCTTTGCAAGAACTAGTGAAAAGTTAGTCTTGTAGACTGATTCAATGCATGTAGACTAGGAAGCATGGACACTCCAAAATTGGTGCCGTGCCATGTCAATGTTTGTCCTTGTCTGACACATTGGGCACGACAGGTTCTTCAGAATGCACTATGACACGCCAAAATTGATGCCCTGCCCGTATCATGCTCTTTTGTATTGTTGTTCATCAAAGCAACATAGCTTGTCATCATATATCTACCAAGAAATACAATATCATCTGGAATTTTTGACTTCCTACTGCACTGTTTCATCTCTCCTATAAAGGTTACTCATCACACTTGTTATGGAAATACATGCCTGGTAATACGGATGATAAATTGCCTGTGTTAATTGAATGGAGAAGATGCATAATAATAGCTGTAGTAGTGTGTGTTCTCAGTTTCCTACTATCCTTCTGTGCACCAGGTTATGTTTTTTACTTCATTCAAGCTTAATATGTTTCCTGATGATATTTTTCATGCAGGCGAAGTGATACGGAATGGAAGGGAAATCCTTTTCCAGGTAGATAAACACGTAATATGTTAAGATTTTGACACATCAAGTAGACTAACTAGTCATATAATGTTGATGTCTTCATTGTTGGCAATTGCAACTTATGATACATGTGGAAAAACTAGTTATAAGCAAATACTGGTAAAAGAAACTGAAGGTGTTACTACACGTGATTTTGTGCAGAAGATAGGGCAATTATGAGTTTTAGTTTCCTTACACGGAGCCTTTTATGTTTCTCATGTTAATAATCTTGTAAATGCATGTCTCATGAGCATGGGCAGATCCAGAAAATTATTCAGCTGGGTCTTGGGACTTGAACAGTGAGAAAAAAGAGAGGGCTAAATGTGTAATGGGTTTAAGAGGATTTGAACTCGAGCTTGAAAAGCAAACAACATATCCATTAACTATATAACCAACTGGAACCGCCTTTGTCAATGTTTCTAACATAGAGGCTCAAATAATAGAGGTATACTGTGGTAAAACTATGAGAAACTGTATATAATTTTTTTTCTTTTCCGAAAATTCAGTGGGAGCTTGAACCCCCACTGCTGGACATGTAGATCCGTCCCTGCTCACGTGGTTAATGCCAATAATGAAGAACTGAAAATCCAGCACACATCATAGAACGAAATGAGAAAATCTAGTTTGAAAGTAAAGGGGAGCACTCAAGTGCAAACAATAAATGCTCACTGCTCAGAGAGATGAGTACTTGGTATTATGGTCAAACAAATAATCTGCTATGTTGTCTATGCAGAAGAATAGCTAGCGTACTGTTACCAGATGTATAATGTTTTCTCTTTTGTGCTCCTCTTTTAATCCCATATAGGATAGGGAAGTAATCCCTCTTGAGATCCTTACTTTATACAGCAAGATTCATGTTGAAATTAGTTGATGATTTTATTGATTGTCTCATTGGCATTATATAGCCTTACAGTCATTAATACATTGATCTCAATCATTATGACAATAATCTCATAATGGAATATCCTGTGACATATTCTGGCATCCCAAATATGTCCTCAGGATATTCCCATGTGCTTATACTATACTTAAATATGACACCCAACATACCATATCAATACTCCCCCTCAAGATGGGTGAAAGATATTCACTAAGCCCATCTTGTCACATCCTCTAATCATGCTCACTGAGGCGAGTCCCTTGGTTAGTCCATCTGCTACTTGATCCCTGGTTGGAACATGGCCAAGCTCCAGTAATCCACTATCCAACTTCTCTTTGATGAAGAATCTATCAATCTCGATGTGTTTGGTCCTGTCATGCTGTACTGGATTGTTGGCGATACTAATAGCTGACTGATTGTCACACCACAGCTTCATCTTGGCTCCTTGATCCAGCTTCAGCTCCACCAGCATATTCTTCAACCATAGCAGCTCTGCAACTCCCAAGGCCATAGTTCTGTACTCTGTTTCAGCTGTCGATCTGGCCACCACAGACTGCTTCTTACTCCTCCAGGAGACCAAGTTACCTCCTACAAATATGCAATATCCCGAGGTAGACCTCCTGTCATCAGCACAACTAGCCCAGTCAGAATCACAGTAGCCCTCGATGCTCACGTGATTGTTCTTCCTGAATATTAGTCCCTTCCCGGAAGCACCTTTCAAGTACCTCAGAATCTGGTACACTGCATCCATATGACCCTTCCGTGGGTCATTCATGTAGCGGCTCACCACACTTACTGCAAAGCAGATATCAGGACGTGTGTGGCTCAAATAGATCAACTTGCTAACCAGTCTCTGGTATCTGTCCCGATCAACTGGTTCTCCAGCCTTAGCATCAATCTTGAACATCTGATCTATTGGTGTCGCTGCAGGTTTGTACCCCAACATCCCAGTTTCTGTGAGAAGGTCCAGTGCATACTTCCTTTGAGAGAGAACAATCCCCTCTGCTTCTCGAGCAATCTCAATCCCAAGGAAGTACCGAAGAAGGTCGAGATCCTTCACCTCGAATTCCTTGCCAAGCTTTCCTTTGAGTTGGGCGATCTCCTGCTCATCATCTCCTGTGATAATTATATCGTCCATATACATCGCAAGCATGGTGATGTGGCCTCCACAGCGACGGAAGAACACAATATGATTAGCATTGATCTGCTAATATCCCATCCCTATCATCGCCCTTCTGAATCTGTCAAACTACGCTCGAGGAGACTGCTTCAGTCCATAGAGGGACTTCTTCAACCTGCAGACCTTGCCTACTGTCTGATTGGTGCCAAATCCTGGTGGTATCTCCATGTACACCTCCTCCACTAGATCTCCGTGAAGAAATGCATTATTCACATCCAGTTGGTGTAGCTTCCATCCACCATTCGCTGCTAGAGAAATCAGAGTCCTGACAGTGCTCATCTTTGCAACTGGTGCAAAGGTCTCGTCATAGTCGATGCCGTACGTCTGACTGTATCATTTGGCTACTAGTCGAGCTTTGTAGCGCTCAACCTGTCCATCTGGGTTCTGCTTCACGGTAAAGACCCACTTGCATCCAACTGCTCTCTTCCCCTCTGGCAGTCTCACAAGCTCCCAAGTGTGGTTCTTCTCCAGAGCTCCCAACTCCTCGTGCATTGTCGCTTTCCACTTTGGATCGTTCTTGGCAACCTACCAATTGTTAGGTACAGTAATACTATCCAAAGATGCTATAAATGCTCCATGAGAAGAAGGGATATGGTCATAAGAAACAAACTGAGCAATATCCCAACCATATCTGTTTGGAGGATTTCCTGCATTGCTGCGAGTGGTCCTCCGTACAGATAGTGGTGTGGGAGGAGTAGAAGTAGGAGGAATGATATCTTGTGAAGGAGGGGGTATCACCTGAAGGGGGGTTGGTGTCGGTGCCTCAGGAGTTGGGACGAACGCAGGCAAGGGACTTGGCACTGGCATTGTCGGTACTGGTCCTGCAGTTTGCTTCTCTCTCCTGCTGTAGGTAAGTAACTCTCCCTGAGCCGTAGGCCTAACACCTTCACCTTCTTGTCCCTTCTCCGTGCCTCCATGCCAAACTTCTAAATCGGTTACCACCAAGTTCTCCATCTCCCCCTCTCGCCTAATACTGGCAGTATTAGGCATGTTGTGTGAAGTTCCGTCCTGGTGGTAGTATGACTCATGCTCCCGAAAGTGGACATCCATACTGACAAACTTCTTGTTCTCTACTGGACTCCAGCATACATACCCCTTCTGGGTCGCCGAGTAGCCTACGAAGATGCATTTGACCACTCTAGGGTCAAGTTTTCCAACTGATGGCCTGTTGTCCTTCACAAAACACACACACCCAAACACCTTCAGTGGGAGTATCCCACTATTATTGCCTTGTAATACCTCACATGGGGACTTTCATCCGAGGACCTTCGAGGGCATCCTGTTGATGAGTTGAGCTGCTGTCAACACTGCATGTCCCCACAGACTCTGTGGGACATTCATGTCGATCATCATACTTCTTGCTACCTTCAGAAGGTGTCTGTTTTTCCTTTATACAACTCCATTTTGTGTTGGTGTGTATGCACAGGTGGTCTGATGCTGTATTCCGTGTGCTGACAAGTATTCTGCAAGCGTCCTGTTGGTATACTCCGTTCCATTGTTAGACCTCAGTAACTTCACAATTGCTTTGTATTGAGTCTGGACATGCTTATGGAAATCCCAAAAACAAGCAGGTACATCATTCTTATTTTTCATCAAATATAACCAGGTAACACGAGAGACACACTCAATGAAAGAAACAAAGTACTTATAACCATTCATAGTGTTAGTAGCACATGGACCCCAGACATCAGAATGTACTACCTCAAAAGCAAAAGTGCTCCTATGACCCGTGCCAACATATGAGCTCCTAGTAAGTTTTCCTAACTCGCACGCATCACATACTAATTTCTTTTTATTTGTTTTTGCATAAATCTCTGGATACAACTTACTTAGAGTATCAAAGGAAGAATGTCTCATCCTTCGATGATGGAGTATCAAGGTATCCTCAGTCCTCTGCTGCAGTCCTTCCATGCCAGCCTTCTCTGCCATAGATACCAATGGTGAGTCCAGTCCTTCTCGATCTAGGTACCACAGTCCCTCATGCCAAGTACCAGTTCCAAGTCTGTCCTGTCCCTTTCTCCTGGAAGGTCACCTTAGGAATATCAAAAGAAACAATGCATTTAAGTTGGAGGATTATAGAACTAATGGACAAGAGACTGACTGAAAATGATGGAGCATGTAAAACATTGGATAATCTTACTGAACCTGTACAATTAACAGTACCCTTACCGACTACTGGCTGGAAAGTGCCATCAGCTGTCTGAATGCTGTCTGCTGATGCTAGGTGAGTGTAGGAAGAAAACTCACTAGCATTCCCCTTCACATGTCGAGATGCTCCCGAGTCGATAATCCAGTCTGATGATTTAAGGGAAGAGATAGACGCAAGGGCAAGTGATTCGTCAGTACCTTCTGATGGATGGGCATACATGGCAGCGTTGCCCCTAACAAAGAATGAGGTGGACGTCTCCTCTGTTCTACTCCTCATGTCTCCCAGTGCCTGGTCCTCCACAGTAAAGGTGCCATCAGCTTCTCCGTTCCCTTCTGATATCAGGAGGTTCGTCCAATAACCTCCTCGGCCGCCTCGTCTACCCCCTCGACCACGACCACGTCCATTATATCCTCGTCCGCCGAACGGTCCTCGTCCACCACCTGAATCTCCCTCCCTAGGTAGTTTGGTACAAGCATACCGATGATGACCCATCTCCCCACAGTTGTAGCACTGCCGGTTATGCTGCCAGGGCTCTCCCTTAGATCCTGTGTTACCTGAGCTGGTGATCGCTAGTGCTGACTTTGCTTCGGGGGGACCACCTGTCCCGGCTTGCAGCCTGATGCATGTCTCCTCCTTGATCATGGCTGAGATAGCCTCCTCAAGGCTAGGGATCTTTGGTTGGGCTAGAAGTAGGGCCGTCCTCTGTGCGAAAGCTGCAGTCAGCCCTTTGAGGAACTTCATCGTCCTCTTCTGCAGACACACCTGTCTCTCCTTACACTTAGGGTCCCCGCAGCTCGCCCGATCTGAGGAGTGATCATAATCCAACCACAGACGCTCCAACTCCGTGGCATACTCCTGCACCGTCTTCTCTCCCTGTACAGTGTCATCAATCTCCCCCTTTATCTGGAAGACCCGTAAGTTGTTCCCCACACCATCATAGGTCCTTCTCAACTTCTCACACACATCTTTCACCATCTCAATACCGTCTACTGTGGCGGCAATAGACTGGACTAAGGAGTTGAGAAGCCAGATGTAGATCACCATATGAGTGGACTTCCACTCATCGCGTCCTGTCGAGCTCTCGTCCGGCTCTGTCGTCTCGCCCGTCAGGAACCCCTCCATGTTTTTTCCTGCGAGGGTTCTTCTCACCCGCCGTGACCAACTCAGATAGGTGGCTGGTCCATCTAATTTCAGATCGATGGAGGGAAGCTTCAACTCCGGCGACGTTCGTGTCGTGTTCTCACCAGCCGACATCGTCAACAACTTCATCAACGTCGCCACCTCTGCAGAATCTAGCTTCTTGATGATCTCCTCCATCGATGCGTCGTCTATCCAATCACGTCACGTCCGCTCCACGACTCACGCTCGTCCTCGTCGTCCGCTCCTAGATCCGAACATGTCCCCCCATTTTTCAGATCTAGGCATCCCTATTAGGCGTTGTCTCATGCTGGTGCGGAGGAGGCGGCAACACGCATGTCACAGCCGCCGTCGCAGCAGCAGCAGCAGTCGCAGCAGCCGCAGCAGCAGTAGTGTCACGCCCCAATCTCCCGCAAGCTCAATAGTCCCCGCTGAACGTGAAATCACCACGTTGCAGCTCTCCCGCGGGACAATCGTTCTCATCGGGACGTGATGCCGTACGAGCCTGGAGTTGCGCTCGTACAAGACGATGTTAAACACCAAAGTTATCATCGAAACAACCAAGTTACAGCGGAAGCTGTTTTGTGTACCAAGCACACATCAGAGTAAAACGCAGCGAAGCTCTCGATAGGGTCCAAAAGAATGTCCCGAGACAATGCCACAAAGGCGATGCCACAGAGACGATGAAATACTCTTGCTCTTTCTCTAGCCCACAAAGGTACTTACAGTTCATACATCTTGTCCCGTATATCCAAGCAGCGCCACTACGCCTGCGTACCTGAAATATTGTCCACAAACGTGGGTCAGTATACAGCCGTACTGGTGAGCGGGGTAACCCACTCGTCTAAGCCGACACTAAGTAAAATAGTGAATGCACACAGTTATTTGGTGATCTTTCTAGTTGAATCCTAGATTCGTTTCATTGCATATGAATGACATGTTAAGGAAAGCCGTAAAACAGTTTACGTATGCAAGCATTCAATCTCAAACCAAACGACAAGCATTTATATAAAATCCAACTCGAAGGAAACTAACACGCAACCCGTCTTACTCAATGCCATCGTTCGCACGATAGCATATCGAACCATTCCCAAGCCTCAAATATCCATCCTCAACCAAAGTTCATAACCCAAACTCGAGTGCACACTCTTGCCGAGGCAAGGTGGCCGCGCCTACACTAAAGCCAAACCAACAAAAGAAAAGCAAGCCAACTCTTATCTATATGAAGTCACTGACAAAGCCATACAGGACATATCTCAAGCATTACGGCGCGCCCTATCAGCCCGGGATACAAGCCCTGCTAGAGGTCCCGCAATGCATCGTGACTAGCACGAATCAAATATTTCCCTCCGGATCGAAACGGCTCCAGTGCCACGGATCAATACCGTTTCGAGGAAATGCCAAAACTTGTGCACAAGTTGGCCGTGACATGCAAACACAAGTAGGTATGACGAGAGGATCGAAACATTCTCGCCCCACCAAGCGATCCTAGACTCGTTCAACCGATATCCAACCAAATATCCATAACCATTCTTCCAACATATCCAACCAAGGATTCCAAATCTCGACCTCAAAATATAGCCCAAGGCACCAAAATATCAAGTGTTTCATAGGCACAATGCCTCTTCTCAACACAAAGTCCGAATTGGTGCAACACCCATGCTCGAAGCAAACCCATGGCACAATGCCGTTTCAGTGGCACAATGCCCCATTCGTGGCACGATGCCCCATCAAGCGGCACAACACCCTCGCCGATGTAGTTCGGTTTTGAACCACAACTACTCACTTTGCAAGACAAAGCGACGAAGTGATACTCGCGCACGGATGCACGTTCGCTCGCCCAAATTTCCGATATTCCCATTTGCCTCAATGTATCATTCCAACTTGTATAATTCCAACCGTCCAAGCATAATCCCAATGTATCCAACCGACTGCCTCAAATGTATAATCCAACTCTAGTTCAAACTAGCCAACGCGTAAATCATTTCAAGCCACAATCCTACCAAGCCAACGACGTACACTCTATGCATGCCTCGATGTAGTGTTTCCCAATGTTTCAGCCCAAGTGTTCAAGCCTTTTACGTGTTTTCCATATTATTAGGCATGAAGGAGTAGAGGAGAAGGGAAAGAGCCCACTCACAATGTTTGATCCCGTTAGGCATCCTGTCCTGCCGATATGGCCAATCCCTTGAACCCGTGGTCCGATGCAAGCGCGATCTACTCAACTGGTATGACCGTGTGAGCAGGCCGTGCTCTCCAAATCATTCGACCGATCGGACTAAGGAAGACGGCATTATCGCTTCCATCCAGCTATTCAGTACTGTTCTGAACGAATACCTGATTTCCATCGAACCCGCTAGCCATCTGCACATTGAAACCAACTCGATTAATCTTTCTTCCCAAAATCCAACAATTCAAATGTAACCAGCATTTGATTTATTCAATCCGACTCAGCGTAACGCTCCGAGCGGTTGCGGGGCGTTACATAATATACCACTTAGAATCAGGTTCGTCCACGAACCGTGCTGGTACTCATTCCTATCACATGCCACAATCCAATTCCATGGATCTGCTCTATGCAACTAACATATTCACGATCCTGACTCAGCATCTCGCTCTGCTGAATGCTCGTACACATTTCATGAATTCCCACATCCTCCTTGCAGCTCAATACGAATTTTTCGTATCGCTTAGTTTTGGATCGTACACATATTTAAGGCGTCCCTAAAATACATGCATTTCAGCCGAGCTTTGCGATAGCAAATTTGAACAAGTTACAAGGGTATCTTTATGTTCAAGGCATCCATTTGCTTTACTCCCAATTAAACCAAATCACGATTTCCATTCCAACGTTTTCGATTGAGCACTATTCTTAAATATGATAATTTTCCACCGACTCAATCGATTTATGTTCCAACTCAATCCATCCAACTATTTCTAAAATCCGTACTAGCAACATCTCGAAATATTATCTTATTCACCGAACGATCATCTCAACTGATGCTACCCCAGCTATGCGACTTATCCAAATATCAACTTTGCTTAGATCAGCTCAGTCCAACACCTTTTCCTGCCATCTCAATACCTCGCTTGGTGAATATCTATATTGAGGTTCGTATGATCCACGAAGATCTCGCCGCCACGCCAAAGGGATAGTGTCGCCACGATTTCAACGTGGACACACTCGCCACAATTCCTAGGTTGCGCATGGAATAGTCCCTCGCGCTGCTTCCACTACCTCGAAGCATAGAATATCACCTTTGCCTTCCGAACGAGCACGCTTCCCAGACTAAGTTCCGAGGCATCTTGTAAATCTGAGGCAAATCTGTCCCTTCCAGTATTCGCAAGGATTTAATCTGAACGAGCCGCTGCTTTAACTTCACGAGCTAGTTTCACAGTCGTCAATTCATATGAATGCTATTCCCTTCCAGGGCACGATGAGTCAGAGGCGATGCCATCGATAAAAATCTGCGACTCTGAATTTCATCAGTTGACTAGGCTACTTCCACCATCGCTCCGATTTTCCGGCTGCATCTTCAACTGAAGACTATCCCAAGGGTCTCTCGAATCCAACACTCAGTCAATAAGCCAAATCTCATCGCTCACAGCTGCCCTCGACGCATTCCCAAATACGCCGCCTCAAGGGTCGTTCTATGGGTCTACCATATTCATCTCTGATTCAGCGGACAAGTCGCTAGGGTCAGCTGTCCCGAAGCTACGCTCGATAATTGTAATCATCACGATGGACAGTTACTATAAACCATGCTATATCTCATCTGCAAATCCGAATAAAAAATCCAACCATTCCATCCGAGCGAAGTTTCCGAATCAGAGAACCGCGCTCGTTGAAATCGTCTTCCATCAATCCGTCGTTCTGCCCTGAATCCATCAAATTTCCGAATTGCATGTTCGATTCTCGCACCATCAATTTTAATGATTCACGAAATTCGAGACTTGCTTAAATTCCTATCCGTTTGCTGCGTTCCACAATGCACGTCCAACTTTACTCGAGCAGCACAGTGATTTATTCCGACGTTGCTCCCACGTTTAGCTATCTTCAAAGGTCAATCCGCCACAATCTTTTGCCTTCCGTTGTTGCCACAATCCGTCCACGTCTTCCAGAGAATCCGTCTATGCTTGTTGCACCATCTTGCCCAAAATTCCATTTCTGTTAAACCAGAGTCGACTTCTCGAGCAGCAATATCCAAAATCTTTCAAGTTTGTGTGAATCCATCGCTTTGTCCCTCCAAACCAAATCGTGTTTCATTGCTCAACCAACAGCTCAAATATGTTGCTCAAAATCGTTGTTCGTGCTCGCTATAATTCGATTCACCGATCGCTTCGCTCAAGCGTAACCCAACTGTTCATTCCAATTTCGTCCATCACTTAAGCCCAACGATGCTTTCATTTGCACCAGTCCGTTCTCGATAAACTCAACTTAATATTCGCTTGCTTCATTTTCATTCTTTCCAACTCACCCGACATGTACCAACCAACTTGTATTCCCAAATATCCGAGTCCGTTCAGGCAATTCCCATTGATGTCCAACCAAAACATTTTCAATGCCTTGCTCACAATGTGGTATCCCATATACCACTCCGAATCGAGTCGCTACTCGCATTACGATTCCTTGCACTGATCCAAGATCCGTTTGAACCATCCCTTATGTGTGATCATGCCTTTTTCCAATTCGAGTTTGACATAAAACTCAGGCAATACTTGAATTATCCAACTATTTCTCAAACCGTCCAATACTTTCGCAACACGAGCAATCCCGTGCATCGAGCTCTCTTCCGAATAATCCAACCCAATACCCAATGGTTCCACACATTTGTTGTACGAGCAACTCGTACCAACTATTCTGATATTCCCGAGCCAAACTCAAACATGCTCAACTGATGCGCCACAGCCGAAATTTCAACTTATATCCAACACAATCGCTAGACGAGCAACTCGTGCAAGGATTCATTCTCATCGAATGTTTCTACTCGAAACATGCCGCATAACCAAATCTCGTTACCCAACCAACTGATCCATTGAGGCAATCAGAATCTTCTGAACGATAAGCCAACCCAACGAAAGCCCACACTTGTTGCACAAATGCAACAACGCCTAAGGAGGCTAAGCGATCTAACGAAAACCAACCAAGACAACGCAACCAAGAATAACATGCAGCCACAACCAGCAATATATAGACTTATTGCATGAAACATCCAATGCGGCACCGAGTAGAGTCAAGAGCTAGACGACACGCGGAAGCTATTTAGAGTTTGTGATGAAACGAAGGACCAAGTCCGAAGAAATGAACCAGGCGCTCTGATACCAATCTGTCACGCCCCAATCTCCCGCAAGCTCAATAGTCCCCGCTGAACGTGAAATCACCACGTTGCAGCTCTCCCGCGGGATAATCGTTCTCATCGGGACGTGATGCCGTACGAGCCTGGAGTTGCGCTCGTACAAGGCGATGTTGTTAAACACCAAAGTTATCATCGAAACAACCAAGTTACAGCGGAAGCTGTTTTGTGTACCAAGCACACATCAGAGTAAAACGCAGCGAAGCTCTCGATAGGGTCCAAAAGAATGCCCCGAGACAATGCCACAAAGGCGATGCCATGGAGACGATGAAATACTCTTGCTCTTTCTCTAGCCCACAAAGGTACTTACAGTTCATACATCTTGTCCCGTATATCCAAGCAGTGCCACTACGCCTGCGTACCTGAAATATTGTCCACAAACGTGGGTCAGTATACAGCCGTACTGGTGAGCGGGGTAACCCACTCGTCTAAGCCGACACTAAGTAAAATAGTGAATGCACACAGTTATTTGGTGATCTTTCTAGTTGAATCCTAGATTCGTTTCATTGCATATGAATGACATGTTAAGGAAAGCCGTAAAACAGTTTACGTATGCAAGCATTCAATCTCAAACCAAACGACAAGCATTTATATAAAATCCAACTCGAAGGAAACTAACACGCAACCCGTCTTACTCAATGCCATCGTTCGCACGATAGCATATCGAACCATTCCCAAGCCTCAAATATCCATCCTCAACCAAAGTTCATAACCCAAACTCGAGTGCACACTCTTGCCGAGGCAAGGTGGCCGCGCCTACACGAAAGCCAAACCAACAAAAGAAAAGCAAGCCAACTCTTATCTATATGAAGTCACTGGCAAAGCCATACAGGACATATCTCAAGCATTACGGCGCGCCCTATCAGCTCGGGATGCAAGCCCCGCTGGAGGTCCCGCAATGCATCGTGACTAGCACAAATCAAATATTTCCCTCCGGATCGAAACGGCTCCAGTGCCCCGGATCAATACCGTTTCGAGGAAATGCCAAAACTTGTGCACAAGTTGTCCGTGACATGCAAACACAAGTAGGTATGACGAGAGGATCGAAACATTCTCGCCCCACCAAGCGATCCTAGACTCGTTCAACCGATATTCAACCAAATATCCATAACCATTCTTCCAACATATCCAACCAAGGATTCCAAATCTCGACCTCAAAATATAGCCCAAGGCACCAAAATATCAAGTGTTTCATAGGCACAATGCCTCTTCTCAACACAGAGTCCGAATTGGTGCAACACCCATGCTCGAAGCAAACCCATGGCACAATGCCGTTTCAGTGGCACAATGTCCCATTCGTGGCACGATGCCCCATCAAGCGGCACAACACCCTCGATGCCCCATCAAGCGGCACAACACCCTCGCCGATACAGTTGTTCGGTTTCGAACCACAACTGCTTGCTTTGCAAGACAAAGCGACCAAGTGATACTCGCGCACGGATGCACGTTCGCTCGTCCAAATTTCCGATATTTCCATTTGCCTCAATGTATCATTCCAACTTGTATAATTCCAACCGTCCAAGCATAATCCCAATGATCCAACCGACTGCCTCAAATGTATAATCCAACTCTAGTTCCAACTAGCCAACGCCTAAATCATTTCAAGCCACAATCCTACCAAGCCAACGACGTACACTCTATGCACGCCTCGGTGTAGTGTTTCCCAATGTTTCAGCCCAAGTGTTCAAGGCTTTTACGTGTTTTCCATATTATTAGGCATGAAGGAGTAGAGGAGAAGGGAAAGAGCCCACTCACAATGTTTGATCCCGATAGGCATCCTGTCCTGCCGATACGGCCAATCCCTTGAACCCGTGGTCCGATGCAAGCGCGATCTACTCAACTGGTATGACCGTGCGAGCAGGCCGTGCTCTCCAAATCATCCGACCGATCGGACTAAGGAAGACGGCATTATCGCTTCCATCCAGCTATTCAGTACTGTTCTGAACGAACACCTGATTTCCATCGAACCCGCTAGCCATCTGCACATTGAAACCAACTCGATTAATCCTTCTTCCCCAAATATGTAACCAGCATTTGACTTATTCAATCCGACTCAGCATAACGCTCCGAGCGGTTGCGGGGCGTTACAAGTAGTAGCCGCAGCAGTAGCGGGATGGGGCAGCAACAACGAAGGGCGGCCTGCGAAGGACGGAGAAGGGAAGAAGGGGGGGCGTGGAAGAGTTCGGTGGAGGAGATCTAGGAAATCCCCCTGTGGGTTTGTGGAAGCTTGGTGACGGCTAGGGTTTGTGGAAACTTGGCTCTGATACCATGTTGAAATTAGTTGATGATTTTATTGATTGTCTCATTGGCATTATATAGCCTTACAGTCATTAATACAATGATCTCAATCATTATGACAATAATCTCATAATGGAATATCCTGTGACATATTCTGGCATCCCAAATATGTCCTCAGGATATTCCCATGTGCTTATACTATACTTAAATATGACACCCAACATACCATATCAACAATTCACAATGTTTGAATCGGTTTCGGACCTTTCATATGAGTATCAATATTGTCAATATTGGGTTTTTCATTTCTAAAAGCCATTCAAAAACTAGAAAGATATTTGATACATTTAGACATAACTTTACATATTAAATGTTGAATCTTGTTAGTTTTAAATGGAATAATATTCAACAAATTATTCACTTGCAATAGATATGATTGTCTATTTACTTTTTTTTAAGACAATACAACCACAAAAAATAGTTTGGATGAAATTATTTTAATATGGATGCATGTTGTGAATTTGTACATATATAACTTTGACAAATGGTAAATGATAATGGTTACGGCGTGTCGATAAGGATATCGATCTTACAACCAAAGCATTGTATTGCCACTATTTTTTCATACTTTTTCTTCATTCAAATTTTCTTTACTGTATTGGCTGGGTATATCTGTATCCTTTAGTACCGGTAGCGGTCGGTATTGGGTCATGACATGCCAAATACGATATGATACGACCAATACGTATAGGTATTGGCGGATAGTGCGAATTATGATATATCATTGGGCTTAGAACCCAAAAGAAATCTAACCCTTTCACAAACTCTGATGTAGGAGAACTTCGAAGGCTGAGCACCCAACGAACCGGCTGATCAATTGGTTAGCTTATCGGGTCAGTTTCAGACAAGAGGGTTTTGAGTTGTTTTTGGCAAGTTTAATCAATCATTCTATGATCAATAAATTTAGTTCAATTTAGGTCTAATAACTGATTTAAGTCTTACAATGATATTTCCTTTCTGTAAATAATGATCAGAATTAGGATGTTATTTTTTGATCTCTAGGGAATTGCAAGTCTATATAAAAAGGGGCAATGTACTAAGTCAATCATCCAATAATATTATTATTAAAATTCAGATTTATCTCTTCTTTCTAGTGAATTTGATTCGCTTGTGAACTTAAGACAACTTTTAGACTCGAGGAATATTTTCTCTTGGGCTCGAGGAACCTTTACAACAACGTCAGATATCCCTGTCATCCTTATTGACGACATCATCCATCCCATCACCATCTACTGCAACTATAGGGATACTATCCCTACATCAGATCGTATCATAGTAAAACTTCAACACTAGATATCCCGTTAGATTACCGTCAAAATTAGACAGAAATTCCTTCCTTTTATGATCTGATGTAGATTACGAGACCCTAGATTGGTTCGTGGTGGTTGGGCAATTCTTCAAATATCACAAGAGCCTCGGTATGAAGAAAGTGAAACCGGTGGAATATTGACTCAATGGAATCATATCATCTTGGTAGAAAAACATACAAATATCTTGTTCTACGTATATGAAGAAGCCAATCGAGTCACGACCCAAGATGCTACAACTAAACAACAGTGATCTTTTCCTTTCAAATTTTAACAAATTCTTTTGAAACAATATGTTAAGTATAAGTATTATTAGTTGGACTTTAGCCCCACCCAAGGTTGTGGAAAGAGCTAGGCCCTAGCCGGGCGGGCACCCGCCGCCTAGAGCCTAGCCCGCCTAGGCGGCTTTCTAGACAACTGCCTAGATGTAGGCGGTTCAAAAAATATAAAAAAAATTCAAAAAACTTAATGAAAATTGTATAAAAAGTTCATAAAACCCCATAACATGCATAGTCGGGCGTTGTGAGGACTAGCCGGATACCTAGGCGGACATCGGACGGACACTAGCCGCCTAGCTCCTAGGCGCCGCCTAGGCGGCCGCCTTTTAGAACAGTGGTCCCACATCGGGTAGGAGAATAAGGAAGAGGTCAATCCTCTCATATATATATGTAATCTCTCTAGTCAATGAATCATCCTATTATTATCTTCTACATGGTATCACAGCCAAAACCTTAAAAGCCTTAATCTTCTCCCCTTTCTCTCTATCTTGTGTGCGTGCGCCTGCGTCAGAGCGTTGTTGTGGTTGCGCTGCACTGCTATTGCGCCGTGCTGGTGCTGCTGTTGTCTCCCGCCCACCAGACCCCACCATAGCTCAAGCCACCACCTGTCGACCCCTTCACCTCCCTGCACCTGGTGCACCCGCTCCATCTGCTGCTGCTGCCGCCCACTTCTCAACCACCCGCACCCGACCCCCCTCATCCAGACCCGTTCCCAACCCTAACCCTAATTCCTTGCAGTCATTGCCCCTAAACGCTAATCCTAATGATAAAACCTAGCCCTACCCAAACCCTAGTCGCCACCCTAGCCATCACTTTTCCAAACCCTAGCTTATGATTAAAAAAACAGATCTGAAAACCAGAAAAAGAGTTTTGAAAAACATTGTTAGGATCTTTAGAGGGTAAACAATGGTTTGTTTGCGTGAACCTCTGAATGTCGACAACAACATCAGGAGTTAACAGTGTGCAAACTTGGTTTGCGTAAATCTCTGTTCCTGGTCCGGTATCCACATCAGGATCTAACAGAAAACAACCTGGGTTGCTTCTCTATCCTAGCTTGTGTGATCCACATTCGATCTTTGCTTACCTTGCACGAGCCAGTTTTGGCTACGTTGATCGCGCATTGGCAGAGTTGATGTGATTATCGGGTTGGGACGATCAACGACAGTCGAATCGAGAATATTGAAGGGTGACGAATACTGAGGTGAGTAGCCGTGCTACCAACACCAGTACCGGAAATGTAGTGGCGGGGACATCGGGCACTAGTACGACGATTTTATCTGTTCGACTTGTCGATCGACGGTTGGAAGGACCAGATGGTTATTCCATATGGCACAAGGTCGAGAAGATGCTTTGGGGACTACGGTTGTCAAAGCATCTGACTGATAATTCTCCAGCAGTGACATCCCATATATGAGCAGTGGGAGATGGACGACAGTCGACTGTTTATACAGTTGATGAATTCGATGGAACCATTAATTGAGGATATGGTTCAGAAAACAGATTCGATGAAAGAGTTATGGAAAGTCCTTGCCCTGACGTTTGATGACAAACACTATTTGTCTCGCATCTATGACTCGGTCGTTGGTGTCTACAGAGCTGATCAATGAGACAAGTCACATAAGGATCACTTTCGTGCCTTTAAGGCATTAATTGATGAGGTGGATCGCGTGCTACCCTTGACGACGGATATTAATGAGGAAATGAATCAACACCAACAACTCTATGTCATGGCATATCTTGTCTCACTTCGTCTTGATGCATACTTTACACGGTCTCAGATTATTGCTGGAGCCGAGATTCCATCTTTGATGGAAGTCCACTTTCGTGTCCTACGGACATCGAAAGTTGTTGAGACTACTGACTACTACAGGTGATGCACCTGCTGATCGGTATGTCCTAGGTATTGCTCGTGGATTTTGTGGTGGTAGATGTGGTGGCCGAAATATTGGCCGCAATAGTGGACGAGGAGATGGTAGCCGTAATGGAGGCCGACCGCGAACATGTTTCAACTATGGACAACAAGGATACTTTAAGTGGCAGTGTCCTAAAGCAGGAGCCGCCAACATTGCATCAGATGTTTATAATAATGACGGACTATTAGTGAAGATGACGATAGAGACCTCAGCCAACTTCACTGACTTCCACATTCAGCGTCGTGATGAAACTTCTACATCTGGATCCACAGCCGGATATTCAGCGGCGTGTGTGGTAAGATCAAAAAAGTGGGTGATCGATCGGGTGCGTCTGATCATATGACATGATGCCGGTATGTTGTTTAAATATGAATCTGTGGGTCGTGTATCAGATATTACTGTTGCAAATGTCAGTTCTCTGAAAGTTCATGGAAAAGGGAGTGCATGTCTTTCTTACACTCTGCCACTCACTTCAGTTTTACATACAGCTGGAAACTTGTTTAGCTTATTGTCCATTAATCGGATGACTCAAGATTTACACTGCTCAGTAACTTTCTTTTCTGATGGTTGTGTTTTTCAGAATCTGAAGACAGAAAGACTATTGGTAGGGAGCATGTGGCTGGAGGCTTATACTTGGTTGAATTGAATTCATATGTTGCTTGTGCCAGTGTGTGCCAAGATCCATTTGAGTTGCATTGTCGGCTTGGTCATCCATGTATCCTATCTCTCCAGAATTTGTGTCCATCACTAGATCTTCGTGCCCCTTTTCATTGTGAGTCGTGTAGTCTAGCCAAACATCATCTTGCATCTTATCCAGTGAGTTTGGATAAATCTGTTTCTGTCCCGTTTGAATTAGTCGCTTTGATATATGGGTCCATTTCTTATTGAATCGGTTATGGGTTTCAGATATTTTGTGTCTTTTATTGATGATTACTCATAAGTTACTTATGTCTACTTGATGAAAAATCGCTCCAAATTATTTGATGTTTAGTGCAATTTTTATGCGAAAATCAAAACCCAATTGGGGTTCCTATTAAATGTTTTCGGAGTGACAATGGTCGTGAGTATGTCTCGTGAGTTCAATTCTCATCTGGCTAGACATGACATCATCCACTAAACTTCCTGTCCTTACACACCACAACAGAATGGTGTGGCCGAACGAAAGAATCGTCACCTTTTGGAAACAACACGTGCTCTTATGTTTCGTGGACGTACTCCTAGAAAATTTTGGTCGGATGCGGTCCTTACGGCTTGTTATCTAATTAACCGTATGCCGTCACGTGTATTCAATAGAGTCACTCTTTTTCTCGGTTATATCACAATCGAATGCCAAGTTTTTGGGTGCTTATGTTATGTTCGGGATACTCGACCTACCCTTTCTAAATGTTACGTCCCAGTACCGGAATACGGAGACAGACATGGCCGGCTACCCCGTACAAGGTACTATACGTCGTATGACGATCACATCTGTATAAGACAAGGGGGTGCATTCTACAATCAAGTCTCCTATGGTCAAGAACTTCTATGTCTCAATCATTCGAATAAGAAACAGTAAGCATAAAGCATATATGATAAGCAATAAGGCGTCCCAAACGCTTTCTCAAAATATTCTGGAGTCCAACTGTGCAAAAATAAGAAGCTGGAAGAGTAACAAAAGTACATGACAGTGATCAGCTGCAGTCTGTTTTAATTCAATCATGTAAGGAAAACTAATGTCCAGACGAGCCGACTAACAGGTGCCGGTGGCTAAACGCCAAAAAGAAGTAAATGTGCAAGACGAGCAGGGAAGAAGAAAATCCACTCGCTATCCCCTGCGACCATATTCCTGGTGCGTGCAATGAGTTTGGAAAAGAACGCTGGATTCTCAGGTGCTGGCTCGAAACTTGGCCATTCAAAACCAGTGGGGTTAGACCCCAAATAGCAAGTATCACAAAGAAAGCATGAAATGGAGAAACAAAAACCTAGAAAAAATAGTATAATAATACATAAGTTCAGTATCGTAAATTAGGTCCATGGTATATTCTAGCGCGAAGGCCCAACCCTACAACCAAACAAGGACAAGGGTTGAACCATCACACTATGATAGTCCACTTCCTTAGGCTATTAGCTGAATAATACAATCACAGCAAAATCCATTTCTTCCTAAGTCGGCCAATCATTTGTACGACTTGCTATTTTTGTGGAGTCTGGGTTATCTTAGAATAATGCATAATAAGTATCCACAGATCACGCCAGTGCCGAACATGTGCTAACCGAACCAATATAATAAAACAGACACTTGCAGGATGCACCAGTCCCCCGTAGGGACACTGCGATAAAAAAACGGTATTAGTGGTTCCAGTATTCCTATATTGAAACAGTGGCTAGGCATAATAATAAGTCAGATACTGCACTCCACTAAGGCGGATGATATACAGTATCTGTGGTGGCCAGCCTACATCGCACTTAGAATGAATCTCTGTGGGAAGGTTCGTTGGCATGATCTCAGGATACCGTTCCCTCCAAATGTTACAACCAATTTTAGTTAATTAGCACTATGTTGTGTTTGAAATCTCAAGGCACGGTCACATGCAAATTTTTCTTAAGATGTACAAAGTACGAGCACGTTAGATACGAATCCATGGAAGTCAAATCTGGATTCACCCGAGCGTGTATGCAACATTCATACAATCAATATTCAAGCCACGTTTTGGTAGTTGGCTCGCTTATTATGCCCGTGCTGTGGAAACAAGGTATATATACTTATAATATCACGCGTTCAGGAATTTGGAGGCATTCTCGATGTACAACCCAAATATAATCACTTAACACCTGACAGGATGTGTCGCTCCTCGGCGCACATTAAATCATGAATAATAATCAGGCAATAGTGGTATCAGCACGGATATAGTATTCGAGTCCAATTACCAATTATACATTGGGTCACATAAATCAAGAAGACATTCAATCAAAACAAGCAAGGCCGCATGAGTCTCTAGGCCGCATGACAATCCTGACCGCGTGAAGTCAGGCTGCATGAAAAGTCAGGCCGCATGGACCACTTGGCCGTATGCCCCGGGTTAAGTTTACTCCTTGGGACAAGTGTTAAAGTGACAATCAAATAAAATAAAGTGTCACTAAGGTGACATAAAGTGACTGATGTGACTGAGGTGACAAGCCATAAAGTGTGTAAGGACGTAAAGACAAAATTATAGAAATAAGTTTCAACGGTTCAGAGCCATGCGTCCAAGAAAATAGTGACCATATGTTCTCCTGGCCGCATGGGTGTCGGTGCCGCATGGAGTCCTCTAGGACTAAGCGAAATTCTCATTCGTTCAGTGAGTGAAAGCACAAGGTGTTCAAGGGTACTGTGCAAATCAGCAGTCATGCGTCCAACAAGATAGACGCATGCAGTCAGTATGCGGCAAGAGTTTAGGCCGCATAACCCTCTCGGGCCGCATAGCACTCTCGGCCGCATATGCTCACTGGCCGCATGGGAACTTTGTCTTCTCCAACAGCAGATCAAAACTATCCACTATTTGACGGACTGTATTTCGTTCCGACCACATAGATCTCTGAAATGATTCCTCTGCATGAATCCAAGTCCAACTAGGCCTTTCGAGCTAACAAGCGATCACAATGAACCGCACGGAGCAGGACATTACATAATACACCACTCAAAAAAAGTTCCGTCATCGAAAGTTAAAAAATGTACTCCTCCCCTACATCGAAAGACTGATGAAGAAAACTCTTTACTTATTGTTGATTCAAACTCTCATGACGATTCATCGACTGAATATCCACTAAAGCATACAGATTAAGACCCAAAACAAGTATTAAGCACATTTTATTTCTGATCAACACTTGATGTAAGTCCTCCAATACAATAATAAATATACATGTAGCAACTCTCTCCTCTTATGCCTACGCCTATTCTTTCAATCCATTGCCGTACTAAAATACTCGAATAGATGAACTCAATGAACTCTACGAAGCCTCTTATTCAATTATCAACCAAATAGCCAAACCTGACTACGTCAAAGTTCCAATTACAATTATACATTCTCAGCTGTAGAAGAATCCTACTATCTCGGAAATTACTATTGAATTAATCAACGCTTCAATCTTCCAAGAATTTTTCAATCCAAGAAAACAATTAACCAAATTTGAATCACTTAAACAACTAACCAAATCTGAATAACTTACTATGCATACGTCAATAATAGACTTTTCAATACGATCACTTTCTCTGTTAGCATCATTCAAATTAAGTTTTGTTTGAAATTCTAGCAAATCCATTTACAATTAAAGTTAGTTCAAACCACGTCACGATACAACAAATGAATGCTCATTTTCTTTCACTGATAAAAGTTGCACCAATACCCCAAAAATCTACTATTTAGCCAAGATTGATCCACTTAAAATATATCACCCATAATCTCCAAAATTTTCAGTAAAGATATAATATCATCATCAATTAGCTCCGAAGGTCGACCTCAATTCATAGCTATCTTGCAAACATATTAGAAACATATATCCATCTCACTCATTAGCTTTCTTCCAATAATAGAAAATCTTGAACAATTAAAATTTAACCTTACAGTTAATACCCAATCATTTCAACCAATTCCTTACGATGATACGATCGTAACAGAGGTTTGATTGCTAACCCAACTATCCAGCTTATGTCTAAATAATGTTACCTCACGGGAGATCAATCTAAACTAAGTTAAATTTAATCCAAGGATACACTACTATCAACCACTTTTCAAGCGCACAATTTTGAATCACAATAAAATTTATCAAGAATTTTTTTTATCCACCACCTCAACTTGAGTATAATTAACTAAGACAATCCAATAATAAGTAATCAAGACACTAAATCCAAAAATAATCTTGTTATTTCAACCGTAAGCAATCAATCAAAATTTTCAAGCACCAAATCAATTCCTAGGTTTATCTCCCAATAATCTCTATTCATCTCTATTCTTATCGCAATCTATCTAGACAACTCTTCTTAAGGTCATCCTATCGATTCGTAACGCTCAACATTGGAACATCTGTGTAACCACTAAGGCTAGCTAACTTATAAATTGCACTTAAACATTATTATAACTCATCTCCAACGGATAACTAGGAAGCAGTGAACCTATTCCATGTCCTAAAGCTAAACCTTACCTAACAAATCTAAAATATTATAACCCAAACTTGGAAAAAAACACTTGTAACTCAAAACGACTAATGAACCAACTCAGACCAGCCTGCTAACATAAGCATAATAAAAAATCCAATGGTCGAAGTCTATCTAGCAAAGTCGCTTTCTAGGGTTACTACATCCAACAATACATTTTGGCTACATTGTAATCGATGAAATCAATTCAAGAAACTCTTATAATCCAAATCCTAAATTCATACGGTAAAATTTCACCAATTATAAGTCATAAATCTCAATCACCAATACCAAGTCGTAAATGTCTATAACCAATCACAAGTCGTAAATATCAATTTGACTTTGTTCGTAATCCATCAATTACAACTAAATTTTAATTCCAATCTAATTTGTATGCATTCAATTTACTTGTATAGTCAAAATAAACTTAAATACAAATAGCGAAAAATAAGCAGAAAAGTTAATAGACACAGGATATATGATAACAATTATGTTTATTAATAATTTGTAGCGGAAGTACAACGGCTCTTAGGCCAAAAGAACAACTCAACTACAAATACTGGATCTTGTTACAGTAAAAGATGCCACAAGGCTTACAAATCGTGAAACAACTAGTACAATGAACAAGATTTCATACATTATATCATTTATAGACAAAAGAGATCATCTTTCAGCCGAACATCTGCAAGTTGTCAAACGAGCTCTAACATCTCAGAACGTGACAACTTGCTCCAACATCTCAGAACGTCCAAGCAACTCCTCGCACATGTCGAGGAGGGGGTCAGCTCATTGAAAATGCATTAGTGAGCAGTCTCTACCCAACTCACCTAAACCAACACGATAATCGTGTTAACTTAGAACATGTAAAATTATTATGTGATCTTTCTACTTTCTCTAGTTTCAATTAACAATTCATTATATATATATATATATATATATATGTGTGTGTGTGTGTGTGTGTGTGTGTGTGTGTGTTTCACATATATTGTTTGAAACATAAATGTGTTACTTGATACATTGAATCTTACCCAAGGATTCCGTTCTTCCCTTCAAACAAGTGTTAACATTTATAATATATGTAAATGTGTTATGAGTCCGTCCCTGCAAACAAGTGTTAACTTTCATAATAAGTGAATGTGTTATAAGTCCGTCCCTGCAAATAAGTATTAGGCCTGCAAACTAGTTGTCATCAACGTGCAACCTAATTATATGACGGTCATTGGTGACAAATCATTTGGACTATTCATGGTAAGACAACGATCCTTCGAGTGCAAGTAGTGAGCTCCACTGAAGGTCCCGAATTATATGTGCTTATACGTCAGCACCAGTGATCCATGTTCCTTCTAAGCCGAATCGATACCAGTACCCCGGATACCGTTCGAGGAACTAAACCTTATGCACAAGTTGTCTATGACCATTCGTGCATATGCAACTTAGCTATTGAAACATACATGCATTGATAATAGAAACTTCAAATAATAACTATGCAACACAGTCTTTATTATATTTTTATTCCTCGAGCCATCTCTCGTAATTGCATACTTCCTAATCTAGGAATTTTTACACTTGTCTACTTTCTAATACATGAATTTCTACACCGGCGACTCAACCGACTCAACGGTCCCAAATCTTTTCCAAATCTCAATTTCTCTGTGACAACAGTACAATATTTCATATTTCTTTATAACAAGATAACAACAATAATCTTAGTGTCTTTTATTTTGTTTCTTTTACTTTAACATTAACAATCTTATAGAATATAGAAACAAAGACTAATAAGAACAATTCTTTTTATTAAAGTGCGAGGGTAAATGAGATAATGATCAAAATCACCCACCATTTGACGAATTGTCTTTCGTCCCGATCACATAGATCTCTGAAATAATTATCCGCATGAATCAAGTTTAGCTAGACGCTTTGAGCCAACAAGCCAGCACAATGCACCGCACGGAGAGGAATATTACAGAAAATGCCAGAGCAATATGATAAATTACATCAAAAGAGATGTTGGCATTATGATTTTACATAAAACTATATAATTGGGTATTGTTCCCCTTTCAATTTCTGTACCTTAATAGTATTTGTTGTTTGTCACATCTATATATATAATCCTCACGTCTCGTCTTGCAGGCCTTCAATTGGGAATCTCATAAATATGATTGGTGGGAGACTTTAGCAAAGAGGATAACTGATCTTGCGAACGCTGGATTTACTTCTGTTTGGTTGCCTCCAGCTAGTCATTCGATTTCTCCCGAAGGTTAGCTATGAGCTTCTGTTGAAATTTTGAGCTTACATTAATTTTCTCTCTCTGTTTACAGGTTATCTACCACAGAATCTTTATTGTCTTGATTCTGCTTATGGTTCCCAGCATCTCTTAGAAGCTTTACTTCAAAAGTTGCGTCATCACAATATACGAGCAATGGCCGATATTGTTATAAACCACCGTGTTGGGACTACTCAAGGACATGGTGGAGCATACAATCGTTATGATGGAATCCTGTTACCATGGGATGAACATGCTGTCACGTGCTGTTCTGGTGGACTGGTAATTTTGTTCATTCAAACAATTCTTAGATCTGGTATTTGTGTTTCAGGACGCAGAAATGTAATATATATGTGTGGCAGTTCTTTGTGAGTAAATTTTTCATTAGGTTGGCCTTAAAGGTTCCACATTCCTGAAAGTAGTGTTCTTTCTTATGAAATATTGCATGTTAACTAGCAAAACTTAATGATGTCTTCGATCATCTCTATCAGCAAGGGTAAGCTGCAAGGACTTGCTTTTTCCTCTTAAGTGTTTAAAGCTGAAAGGAAGTTGTTTAACAAGCACTCAAATACATCATGCACTTGAGTTCTGTGGAAGACCTACAAAACATTCTCTTCAAAACTGTGATCATATCTAAAGTATTTGTATCCTTGCATTTAACTGTTAACAGTGAGGGAAAATACAACTGATGTTCCTCTCACCAAGAAATGATTCTTCGCTACCAAGGTCGACTCTAGCAAAATGGGAACCCCTATGTGATCCCCCCCCCACCCCCCCCCCCCCCCCCCCCCACCCCACCCCAACTTTACACACTTTTGAAAAATGGGGAACGTTTAAATGGGTCACTATGTACTATTAATCAACATAACAACATATCAAAATCGTAGTAATATATTAAAAATTCTTATAACCTACAATTTACTAGAAGGAATTTCATAGTTAAATGGAATAGAAAAATCATTTTATTAATAAATCAATCAAAAAAGATTAATTACATAAAGCAAAAAGGAAATATTGTATGTACGAAATTGTATTCTAGTAGTAATTGTGTGAGTCATGAGAGTGTATTATTCTGACCTTTTTGGCAGTGAAAGAAAGTTGGAGAGCATACTTTTTTTCTTTATGCGAATGAAGTAGCTTACTACTATGATTAGGATAATAGGTTTTAGGGGGCCTTTTGGAGGAAAGTTGGAATAGTATTTGTGATCTCTATCCAAATATAAAATTATTTTAGTATGTTGAATTCATTGTATATATATATATATATATATATAAGGAAAACACGATATGAGTATTTTTAAATGAGCCATGTCATGTGGGCTCCCACATGGAAAACTAGGAATTAAGTGAATTGGAAAAAATATATAGATATTAATTTTAATATTAATGTTATTTTTTATTGTTAATATTAATTTTAATGTTAATTATAATTTAGTGTTAATTTTAATGTTAATTTTAGTGTTAATTTTAATGTTAATTTAATATTAATTTTAATTTTAGTTTTAACATTAACATTAAAATTCAAAACTAACATTAAAATTATCACTCAAATTAAAATTAACATTGGTCCATGTAGAAGTCCACATGGCATAGCTCATTTGAGAATATGATCTAATGACTTATCCCGATTTTATATATATATATATATATATATATATATATATATATATATATATATACTAGGAATAAAATATGTAAATTGCACAGCTCCCCACTAACATAATTACCAACTACTATAGTTATATACAATGTTCTAAATTTTGGCCTAGGCAGCCTCCTAGGCGATAGGCGGCCGCCGACCGCAACGAAAACCCCTAGGCGGCGGTCCTAGGCGTCTGTTGGGTAGTGCGGCCCTGTTTGGCCGTGCGTTTTGTTTTTATTTTTATTTTAAATTTTTTTAATGCTTAGTTGTATTGTGGATATATTCTTTTGATTTTAAGAATATATTTGGATTTTTGAATATTTAAATTTAAATTTAAATTTCAAATTTCAAAAACTATTTATAAATTGTATTGGATTTAGAAGTTAGAACATATTTGGATTTCAAATTTTTATTATGGATTTCACATTTCACATTTTAAATTTGAAAAAAACTAGGCGACCCTCCGCCGCACCAATTCTACCTAGCGAAATTTAGAACACTGGTTACTGTTGGTATATTAGAATATTCTTGGTATCTTTGTTGGTATATTAGAATATTCTTGGTATATTTGTTGGAATATTAGAATATTCTACAGGGCGGTTTAATGGGGTATTAATGTAAGATGAATGATTGTATGGCTATAAATAGCCAAGTGATTATTAATAAAAATATATAACAATTACTCCAAAATATTCTACATGGTATCAAAGTCCAAACCCTATCCACCACCTCCCAAACCCTATCCACCGCCACCGCTGCCACACCGTCCACCGCCACCGCTGCCGCGTCGCCACCACCACTGCTGCCACGCCGTCCGCCACCACCGCTGCCGCACCGCTCGTCCGCTAGCACCGTTGCCGCTCGTCCGTCACCACCACCGAAAAGTCGTGACTCCTGCGGATCCTTCTACCGCGGTTCCTAGCGTCTCCCGCGGGTCGTTCCAGATGTTGACATCGAAGGTCTAGATCTGATGGAGGAGAGATGATCGGGTCTAGGAGAGGACGAAGAGGGCGAACGTGAATCGTGGGACGGGTGTGAGGTGATCGGAGAATCGATGGAGGAGATCATCAAGAAGTTGGACTCTACGGGGGTCGCAACGTTGATGAAGCTGATGAAACTGTCGGCTGGTGACAGCGCGACACGAACATTGGCGAAGTTGGAGGTTCCATCCATCGTTCTTAAGATTGATGGACCGGCCACCTACCTGAGTTGGTTACGACGGGTGAGGAGAACCCTCGCAGGGAAGAACCTGGAGGGTTTCTTGTCAGGAGAGAAGACAGAGCCGGATGAGGGCCCGACATGACGCGATGAGTGAAAGTCCACTCATATGGTGGTAAACATTTGGCTACTCAATTCTTTAATCCAGTTGATCGCCGCCATAGTGGATGGCCTTGAGATGGTGAAAGACGTGTGGGCGAAGGGAGAAGTTGAGGAGAACCTACGATGGTGTGGGGAATAACTTGAGGGTTTTCCAGATCAAGGTGGAGATCGACGACACCGTACAGGTAGAGAAGACGGTACAGGAGTATGCCACGGAGTTGGAGCGCCTGTGGTTGGATTATGTTCACTGCTCAGATCGGACGAGCTACGAGGACCCGAAGTGTAAGGAGAGACTGATATGTCTGCAGGAGAGGACGATGAAGTTTCTTAAGGGGCTGGCCGCAGTGTTTGCTCAGAGGACAACACTACTTCTAGCCCAACCGAAGATTCCTACACTTGAGGAGGCTATCTCGGCTATGATCTAGGAAGAGACTCGTATCAAGCTACAGGCAGGGACATGTGGTCCTCCTGAAGTGAAGACAACACTGACGGTTGCCAATTCAGGCGGCACATGACCTATGGGAGACCCCCGGCAGTATTACAACTACGGAGAGGTGGGCCATCTGAGGTATGCTTGCACCAAACCACCAAAGGAGGGAGATTCAGGTGGCGGACGTAGACAGTTTGGAGGACGTGGCCGTGGTCTTGGGGGTCGACGGGATGGTCGAGGAGGTTATCGGACAAACCTGCTGGTAGCAAAAGACGAGGAGGGAGCTAATGGTGCCTATACTGAGGAGGATCATGCACTACTGGGCATGCTGGAAGTACTCAGGAGAAAGCAGAGAGCGTCAAACGATGGAGACATGATGAGTGGGACTGAGGAGACGTCCACCTCAGTCTTCACCAGAGGCAACGCTGTCATGTATGTTCATCCATCGGAAGGTACTGATGACTCACTCTCCCTTGCATTTATGTCTTTTCTTAGATCGTCGGACTGGATTGTCGATTCGGGTGCACCTCGACACGTGACAGAAAATGCTAGTGAGTTCTTCCTGCACTCACCTAGCATCTGCAGACAACATTCAAACAGTCGATGGTACTTTCCAGCTAGTGGTCGTTAAGGGTACTGTCGATTGTACAGATTCAATAAGATTATCCAATGTTTTACATGCTCCTTCTTTTCCAGTCAGTCTTTTGTCCATTAGTTCTATAACCCTAAAACTAAAATATATTGTCTCTTTTGATATTTCTAAGATGATCTTCCAGGAGAAAGAGATGGGACGAAGACTTGGGACTGACACTTGGCATGATGGACTGTGATACCTGGATCGGGAATGACTGGATTTGGTATTGGTGTCTGTGGCAGAAAGGGCAGGAATGAGAGGACCAAAGATGAGTGCCGATGATACACTGATACTCCATCACAGGCGGTTGGAGCATTTCTCTTTTGGTATTTTGAGTAGGTTGTATCCATCTATTTATGAGAAGACAAATAAGGAGAAACTAGTATGTGATGCATGTGATTTAAGCAAACTTACTAGGAGCTCATATGTTGGTGCGGGCCATAAGAGCTCTTCTGTTTTTGATATTATATATTCTGATATCTGGGGGTCGTGCGTCACAACTACTGTGAATGGTTACAAGTACTTCGTCTCTTTTATTGGTTGTTCCTCTCGTGTCACCTGACTGTATTTGATGAAGAATAAGAGAGGTCTTTGCCTGTTTTCGGGACTTTTATAAACATATCCAGACTTAGTACAGAGCAATGGTGAAGGCACTAAGGTCTGACAATGGAACATAGTATACCAACAAAGCACTTGAGGAATACCTGTCAGCCCAAGGGATACAGTATCAGACCACCTGTGCATACACATCGGCACAGAATGGAGTGACAGATAGGAAGAACAGACACCTTTTGGAGGTGGCAAGGAGCAGGATGATCGCCATAAATGTTCCACAGAGTCTGTGGGGGCATACAGTGTTGACAGAAGCTCGATTGATCAACATGATGCCCTCGAAGGTACTGGGATGGAAGTCTCCATGTGAGATATTGCAAGAAAATTATAATAGGATACTCCCACTAAAGGTGTTTGGCTGCGTATATTTTGTGAAGGACAACAAACCGTCTGTTGGGAAACTTGACTCCAGAGCAGTCAAGTGTGTTTTCGTGGGCTATTCGACGACTCAGAAGGGGTACGTGTGATGGAGCCCAGTAGAGAAGAAGTTTGTGAGCATGGATGGTCACTTCAGGGAGTTTGAGCCATACTACCGTCAGAAGAGAACCTCATCCATGAACAACTCACCTGATACTGAGAGTATGAGGCGAGAGAGGGAGATTGGTGAGAGTGTGGTGACCGATTTAGGAGTATGGCATGGAGGAACGTTTGAGGAGAAGCAAGAGAGTGAAGAGGAACAGGTGGAGGCGATGAGAGATATTAGGCCTACGGCTCAGGAGAAGATACTTACCTACAGCAGGAAAGGGAAGCAAACTGCAGGACCAGTACCAATAGTGCCAGTGCCAAGTCCCTTGCCTGCATCCGTCTCAACTCCTGAGACACCTACACCACCACCACCAGATTCTCCTTCAAGTGATATTATTCTTCCTACTCCTCCCACACCATTATCAGTACGGAGGATCACTCGTAGCAATGCGAAAAATCCTCCTGATAGATATGGTTGGGACCTTGCTCAGTTTGTTTCATATAATAACATCTATTCTTCTCATGGAGCATTTATTGTATCTTTTGATAGTATTATTGTACCTAACAATTGGCAGGTTGCCAAGAATGATCCAAAGTGGAAAGCGGCGATACACAAGGAGTTAGGCGCTCTTGAGAAGAACCACACGTGGGAACTGGTAAAACTGCCAGAGGGAAAGAGGGCAGTCGGATGCAAGTGGGTCTTTACTGTGAAGCAGAACCCAGATGGAAAAGTAGAGCGTTACAAGGATCGACTGGTGGCAAAAGGATACAATCAGACATACGACATTGACTATGATGAGACATTTGCACCAGTGGCGAAGATGAGCACCGTCAGGACCCTGATTTTTTTGGCAACGAATGATGGATGAAAGCTACACCAACTGGATGTGAAGAATGCGTTTCTTCATAGGGATGTAGTGGAGGAAGTGTATATGGAGATACCACAATGATTCTGCACCGATAAGACAGTGGACAAGGTCTGTAGGTTGAAGAAGTCCCTCTATGGACTAAAGAAGTCTCCTCGAGCTTGGTTTGACAGATTCAGGAGGGCGATGATAGGAATGGGATATCAACAGATCAATGCTGATCATACTGTGTTCTTCCGTCGGAGTGGAGGCCACATCACCATGCTTGCAGTCTATATGGACGATATGATTATCACAGGAGATGATGAGCAGGAGATTGCCCGACTCAAGGGGAAGCTTGGGAAGGAGTTCGAGGTGAAGGACCTTGGCCTTCTTCGGTATTTTCTTGTGATTGAGATTGCTCGAGAAGCAGAGGGGATTGTTCTTTCTCAGAGGAAGTATCCGCTGGACCTTCTCACAGAGACATGGATGTTGGGATGCAGACCTGCAGCTACACCGATCAACCAGGGGTTCAAGCTGTGTGCTGAGGCTGGAGAACCAGTTGACCGAGACAAATACCAGAGATTGGTGGACAAGTTGATCAATTTGAGCCACACGCGTCCTGATATCTGCTTTGAAGTGAGTGTGGTGAGCCGCTACATGCATGACTCAAGGAAGGGTCATATGGACGCAGTTTACCAAATTCTGAGATACTTGAAGGGTGCCCCCAGAAATGGGTTGATATTCAGGAAGAATGATCACTTGAGCATTGAGGGCTACTGTGACTCTGACTAGGCTAGCTGTACTGATGACAGGAGGTCTACCTCGGACTATTGCATATTTTTGGAGGCAATTTGGTTTCTTGGAGGGGTAAGAAGCAGTCGGTGGTGGCCAGATCGACAGCTGAAGCGGAGTACAGAACTATGGCCTTGGGAGTCGTAGAGCTGCTATAGCTGAAGAGTATACTGGTAGAGCTGAAGCTGGATCAAGGAGCCAAGATGAAGCTGTGGTGTGACAACCAGTCAGCCATCAGTATCGCCAACAATCCAGTGTAGCATGACAGGATCAAACAAATCGAGATCGATATGTTCTTCATCAAGGAGAAGTTGGACCGTGGACTACTGGAGCTAGGTCATGTTCCAACTAAGGAGCAGGTAGCAGACAGTATGACCAAGGGACTTAGCTCTGCAGATATGATTAGAGGATGTGACAAGATGGACTTAGTGAATATCTTTTGCCCATCTTGAGGAGGAGTGTTGGTATATTAGAATATTCTTGGTATATTTGTTGGTAGATTAGAATATTCTTGGTATATTTGTTAGGATATTAGAATATTCTATAGGTGTTTTTAATGGGTTATTAATGTAAGATGAAGGGTTGTAAGGCTATAAATAGTCAAGAGATTATCAATAAAAATATAACAATTACTCCAAAATATTTTACAGTTACATACTTCCATCTACAATAAATGTTCGTCATCTCAAAAATAAATTTACTTCAAAATATTTTATACTGTTTTAAAATGGATTTGTCATGCAAGTATACATTTAAAAAGAGAGACAAATATAGGTTAAATGCATGTTTAAAAAGTGGGCAAAAAACACAGTAAACTTCTAGTATATTATAATTTATATTTGGTAGGATCTTAATTAGAATTTTTGTACAATTATGAAATTGATTTAAACTTTTAATATTGAACATGCATGATATGTACAAAGAGAGAACAGATCAATATTAACAGAATTTATCTAATATTGTGGGACCCACACATTGTTATGAAATGATTTAGCTGAAAGATAATATGGTGCATATATATATATATATATATATATATATATATATATATATATATATATATATATCCTTTTTGTAATCAATTAATTTGTTGGGACTTTGTGATGTAAAGAAACTCGGCAATAAGTAAAATAAATTAGATAATAAATCAAAGAACGATGAAGATTTATTTTTTTGCTTTGAGAAAGGTACAAAAAAAATAAGAATCAAATCAATTAATGAATAATGTGTTATTATTTTGATTTAAAAGGAAATTATTTTTGTCAAGTGAAGCCGAAAAATATTGGTGACTTCTATTTTAATATATACTTGTGTCCTCTGGTGTTTTTCTCAATATAAAAGAACTACTTTTTTTCATCTAGTCATCTTCAAATTAATCAAAGCTACCTTTTTGGCATGTGTTACTAGTGAAATGATTTCTCGTTCCATGGTCAGTTTTGGTTGAACCATATAATGCTTGGCAAGAAGAATGGAATTTGAGACATTTAGCTTCGATAATTTGAAGGTGAAATTTGTGCAAATAATTTAGAGTATAATTTGGTCATGGTTGTGCAAGTATAATTCCAGTCACCTTTGAACATATAATCTGTTGGCAAGTATTATTTGAATTTTATCCAGGAAAGTTTATCCTCTACATGCTTTTCCCTTCCCCTCCAAGCAAACAACTGTACCTCTACAGTTCTACCTGTGCCTATATTTGATTGTGCCTTTGATTGTAACTGTGTCGGTATGGTAAGCGAATTTCGAGCTGAAAATGAAGACTGTGTTTCTGAGTTTATATATACGTGTGCATGACCTATTTATATCTGCAGGCATATGTGTGCATGTGTGCAATGTGAGATAAATGTTTTATGTTTTCTATATGCATTTAAATATAAAATAAATGGTGTCTTATTTTATTGCCGTGCTGTCTTGTACGGTGAGAGGTCTGCTGCCATCTCTAGTCACTAGATGCTAAACGTCACAACCAGGCGATGAGATTACATGTGTGTGCGAGAGAGGTCCTCACAATTTGACCGAAAATGCACCTGTCAGAGATTGATCCCTACCCTGACTACTCACTAAGAGATAAGAGGGAAGAGAGGGGACTTTGTACACATCTCCCTACATTTTTTTGATTTTTTTAGTAGTTCTATGAGAAAATGAGTATTCAAAATTTCAAATTTAGCAGTCTAAAATTGGCATAATATGAAGGGGCTTACATAGTTCAGAGGAAACTTTGCGGTGGGTGGGGTGGGGGTGGAGAGTGAAAGTTGATTCAAAAAATTACCCTATTCTCTCTCTTTGCATATATTATAGTGGGACTAATGGAATTAGCTGACCTTGTTCAAGAATTTAGGCATTACATTGTGACAATGGTGCCAGAGAGGTATCACTTTGCAGGGTTATGCTTCTGTTGCATTAGGATACAATCATCCTTATTCCTTATATGTGTAGTTTTGTACAGCTGATAACAAACTGGTATAGTTATCTGATGCTACTTTTACTTCTATATATTTCTACGATCCCAGGGAAATAAAAGTACCGGTGATAACTTTGATGGAGTTCCCAACATAGATCATACACAAAGCTTTGTGCGTAAAGACATAATACAGTGGCTAATATGGTTGCTCAGAACCGTTGGATTTCAAGACTTCCGTTTTGATTTTGCAAAAGGGTGAGGGAATATCCTGTAAAGAGCTATAACTTTTGGACATCTTGTTGATGTTGAACTTATTTGATCTAATTCCATTATCAATGTTTCCCTTTTGCTCTTTTAGCTATTCAGCAAAGTTTGTAAAAGAGTATGTAGAGGAGTCAAAGCCAGCATTTTCCTTGGGGGAATATTGGGACAACTGCAGCTACAACGCCCCCGAATATCAATTAGACTACAATCAAGGTACTAATCTATGGCACTGGTTATTTGCTATCTGGATTGAGACGAAGAAAAGCCTCTGTATTTGACAAGTTTGTGATCTTTCCAGGTATATATAGTATGCTTACCTTTATTTGACGATATTGATTAAAAGTTAACAGCAACAAGGAAAGGACACAAAGTTTATTTTGAGTATCACTAGATTTAATTGCCATTGTTGCAAATTGTATGTTAAGTTGTCTAACTATGACGCAGTAATTCACTCAGCAACTTGCCTTCAAGGATGTATAAAGCCCCTCTCTTCTCTATAGTTTTCTTGAATAGGAATTGGGCACCAAATAGTTGGAGAAAAACTGTCATTCCTTTGTATCAACACTTGTAACTTAGTAATACTCCATAAATGATGTCTTCTTTACAGTTAGGACCGCTCTTTGGACGTGCCTATATATATGTGTGCCCATATTTTCTTTTGTTATTGAGCCCAAATTCTATTTTATCCATTTGGCTTAAAACCAAGCCCAACCCCAAGCCCATCTACTAAGTAGAAAACCAATCCCAAGACTGATTTGAAAACATCAACAGGTTGTTGGGAACGGAGTGCGGAATACATCAGAATAAAATTGTTCCGACTGGAAGTACTCAGCTAGGAGTGAAGAACAAACCTGTGAATGCATAATCACAGTCACAAACAGAAAATCACAAACACAATTTTTTACGTGGAAATCCAAAATAGAAGATAACCACGGGAGACGATTCGGAGTCCAACCTTGAAAATCCTCCACTAACAGAAATTAAAGATTACACCACTTCTACAACTTTCCACAGTGATTCGAGAATGAATTACCACAACTACTAAAAGTGGCAAATATGAAATACAAAGAAGAGATACAAGTTGCCAGAATGAGATTACGAATAATCTTTCTTAAATATTCTTCCTTTCCCTCTTGAAAGTTGTACAGCTGTTGTATATACTCCAATTGGGTTGAGAAAACCTAGTATAGGCATCCATAAAAATCTTCCCAAGTCTTGGTACAATCTAGACCATCGAAACCAGACAAATAGATCTAGCCCGCTCGCGAAAAACGTCCGAACCGAAATTCCTGTTGCCCATACTGGAATTCTAATAGTGCTTGAAAACCCGAAATTCCGGTCAGTCCCAACTGTAATTTCAAGCTACCAACAGATGGTAGCAGATGGCTACTTTGGTTCCCAATTTTTGAGTCCTGTCGACTCCTTTGACTTCCTCGAGCTTCTCCAAACCTTGGATGACGATTGTCGCTCTCCGGCTTTCTCCACACTAGTAATGTGCACGTGTGCATTGCACGTGCGTAAAAAAAAATTATAAAAAAATTAAACATGAATTTATTATTAAAAATGTCATTCCTAGGAATTGAACTCAAGCAATCAAGGAAAATACCTCCCACCTTAACCACTTGAGTTAGAGTTATTTAGCTATAAATATATCATATTAGGTAGTTAAATGCTTGGTTAATTTTTAAAAAAATAATTAGTGGAGTATTTAGGTAGTTATTTAGTTATCTTCTTATTAATTTTTTTAATTCATTTAAATGATGATATACATACGGCTTAAACGGCTCATTTTTGAGCCGTTTCTATGCCTCATTATAATAATAGAGATAGGAAGGGAACCGAACCCAACACAAGAAACCTTAAAAATTATTTTTGATAAACCAAAAATGAATACTTCCAGTAAATTTTCCAAAGAATTTTCTTTTTCCAAAACCGCGTAGGAAAAGGAGAGGCATTAGGAACGCCCGCCAATCTAAGTGCCCTGTTTATGGTATTAAATGAAGAGGATCTTAGAAACAGATAACTAGGTTCTAGAGATGTGCATCATTGTATATTATAAATACAGATAGGGAGATGTCCCACAACATAACTATTAAAGGTCCAATAGTCCAATGTTCTCAATCTAATAGGCCAAATTACAAGTGTTTGAAACATTAGGTGACCATATGTTTTATGAATACGGACATGGATACAGGTAAGTACAAGATACATATACGTGATATGGACATTTTCAAATAGTTGCAAGGTTGTCATTATGTTGCACGAATACAAACACGGATATGAGTACAAACATGACACAAACACCATTTTTTTGTGTTCGTGCAACATATTTGGTCCAAGGCCAAAATTTAATTCCATTTATGAGTCCAAGCCTGCGTCTACCTGGCCAGGTTCGATCTAATTGCCAGCCCCAATTATGGTAAATACTAGATGATTTTGTGATTAATTAAGAGCATGATGCTCTTAGGAAAATGCATGCCAAAAGAGAACTACCATGAAATCTGCATATCAGATGTCGATCCAGAACACAAAAGCCCTAACTGAGTAGGTGCTGATGTCTTGGATGGAGAAATGTTTTGCAAGTGAAAATAGAAGGTGCCAGCTGTTAGTTAACCTACATAGCTGTTTTTTGTGAAGCTTATGAACTAGGGAACTTATCCTAATACGTCATATGTGGTGATTCATTGGATCAATTTGCCACAGTTTGACCATAGTTCCATATTTCACAGTATATACCGATACGATACGACATATATGTATCGGTTTCGGCATAATATCCTAATCCGTTACGCAACGCTACCGCTATCGAATGGTACCGACTTTGGGATCTCTTTTCCGGTCAATTTGACAGAGAAAGATTAAACGAAGAAGATAAAAGAATAGAAAAATAGTGTCAAATATAATAATTCAATTATGCCTAAGATTGACAATGTTATAGTATGTCGATAAGATTGTTTATCGATTAACTACTATTTATTTGATTCAAAATAGTCCAACCATTCACTAATAAATAATGAAACTGTATTATGAAATAACCATTACCAATTGTGGATGTTGTATATCAATAAATTCACAACATCCATCCATATTAATATTTATTCCATTCAAAACTATTTATTGTATTTTGCTGTCTAAAGGGAAGTCAATAAAAAATAGTATTTATTGCCTGTAGATAATTATTCCATTAAAATTAACAAGAAATAACATTATTAAAGTTATTTTTTTTAATTTACCAGAAATAAAAATTTTAGAGTTATTTTGTTATTTATCTTATGAGGGTATAATAGTAATTGCGGGTGTATTACATATCAATATAAATAGACATGAGATGCAACATAGAATTTTATGTCCTTGCAATCTTCTTTCTCATATTCTCTCTTCTCCTACTTTTCTCCTTCTGTCCTCTCCATCTCCATCTCCCTCTCCCAAATTCAATTGGTATCAAAGCCTCTTTTGAAGGTAATATAAATCCCATCCACGACAGGGCCGATCAGACTATTTTTTTAGTATTTTTCGTCTATTTTCATGATTCTCCGTTCATTGTTCGTGGTCGTTCGTGGTTCATTTATGAGATCTAGGATTTCTACAGATCTCCGTTGGTTGTTCGTCGTAGATTGTGGCTCGTTGTGAGATCTAGGGTTTCAAAGATCTTATCTTTCTGTTGCATATGCAAGTATGGTGGGGATCGAATCTTCTCGCGAGGTTAATAGTGCTAGTGGTGGTGGTAGCGGAGGTAGTTCTCCTTTTATTGTTATTTATAATGATGAAGTAGGAAAATCGATTACTGCGGTGAAGCTCAATAGTGCGAACTACATTGTCTGGTTCAAGTCTATTAAAATGGTGTGGAGGGCGAAGAAGAAGTTTTTTACAGAAGAACTTCTGCCTGAAATGTCCGCTGAGTATGGAGATTGGATGAGTGCAGATGCATACGTTATGTCGTGGTTGTGACATAGTATGAAACCGCACTAGTATGAAACCGCACATCGCTGCTAATGTTCAGTGGTGTGAATCTACCAAACAGATCTGGACATCTCTAAAAGAATCATATTCGCAGAAGCAGAACGTTGCTCGTATTTATAAGTTGTACGAGTTTTATTTATCTTTTTTGAACCAGATATTCATTCACTTGTCTCCCATTTACTGTTGAAGGAATCTCAGCGACAGAAGAAAGAGTTTCATGTTTCACTTATCCTAGCCGGCTTGGATCTTGCGTTCGAACTTTATAAAACTCAGATCCTTACTGGAGAGCAGTACCTACGGTGGCAGATACTTTCTTCCATCTCAATCATTCCTTTTTAGGACATAGTTCTTTGGTGCCGAGTACTGACTCTTCTTCCCTAGTTGCTAGTGCTGCTGGTCATGGTGGTGGACGTGACGGTAGAGATGGTAGTCGTAGTTTTGATCGAGAAGGAGACTGTGGTGGTAGAGACAATTGTCGTGGTGGTGGACGTGGTGGTGGTGGTGGCCGTGCTCAACCACAAAATGTAACTATTGTTGAATGCTCGTTCATATCGAAGACTACGATTGGGACAAGTGGGGCAAACTAGAATATGCACATCAAGTGCATGATGAAAATATGAAGTCCCAGGTCACCACTTCTGTTCCCAGAGATGATACTTCCGGTTTCAATCAGACTTCAACGTCCGATACCTCATCTCAATTTAAATAGATTCTTTAGAAGTTGAACGCGGTTGCTAGTATCATCTCCCAACCTACTGCAACCATGACACATATAGATAATCCTGCTTTTATAGCAATCCAGTCACAATCTCCCTCTTCGGCCATCGACTCAGGAGTAAGTTCTCATATGTCTGTACAACCTCTTTCATAATCGTAGTCCCATAAAACATAATATTATCTTGGCTAATGGGTACTCGTCCTATGACTGGAAAATATGCCATTTACCCTACTCAATCACTGTTATTATTTGATTCATTATATGTGCCTAATTTTTTATTTAATTTACTATCTGTGAGCCAGTTAACAAAATCTCTTCAATATTCTGTGACATTTTCTTTCAATTATTGTATTTTTTAGGACCTCAGGACGAAGAAGATAATTGGTTTTGGGTATGAAAAAGATGGACTGTATTACTTGGATCTACCTGGAAAGGCTTTCACTTCTGTATCTAGTTCTCTGTTGTAGTGATATTATCGTTTGGGATATTTGTCTTTGGCTAAGTTGTGTCAAGTTGTTCCTAGTTTGAATCATGTTTTTAGTCTTGAATGTAAGACTTGTTAGTTAGACAAGTATCACCATAGTTTCTTTCCTCGTCGTATTGAGAGTCGTCAGTTATAGTGTTTTGATCTTGTTCATTCTAATATTTGGGATCCGTCTAGAGTCAAAAGTCCGAAAGAATTTCAGTATTTTATTATTTTTATTGATAATTATTACATAATGACTTGGTGTTATTTAATAAAAAATTTCCAAATGTGTTATCTGCCTTTTATATTTCATAAACGTATCAAAATTTTGCATTCTGATAATGCTTTGGAGTATACTCAATCTTCTGTGAACAGTTTCTGTGTTGATCGTGGTATGATTTATCAAACCAGTTGTGTCCACACCTCTCAACAAAATGGTATAGCCGAATACAAATATCAACACATTTTAGATGTGGCTCGAACTCTCATGTTCAATATGCATGTCCCTATACATGATTGGACAGATGCCGTTCTTACTGGATGTTATCTAATTAATTGCATGCCATTATCTGTATTAAATAACACAGTTTCATTTTCCATGTTACATACAAATATCGCTTTTTTTTTCTTACCTCTCGAGTGTTTGGGTGTGTCGCTTTTGTTCATAACTTGGAACCTAATCGAGGTAAGTTGACTCCTAGATCTCTGAAGTGTGTCTTTCTTGGTTATTCTCGTACTAAAAAAGGTTACCGTTATTACAGTCTACAGTCACGCAAGTATTATGTCAGTACAGATATTACCTTCTTTGAGTCTACCCCTTTCTTTCCTTCTGGAGACCATTGTATTCCTTTTACATCATATTTGTTATCTTCCATTCCACTTTTGGTCATTTCTGAATCATTTTGTCTCCATTCCCCCTTTACAGGTTTATCGGAGATCCAAGGACAGACCGGTGGTTTTGCAGAATTCAGTCCTCAACCAATCAGCTTATGTGCCCGAGGTTTCTTCTTCCATCACCACAGATCCAGATGATATTTCTATTGCTTTTAGAAAAAAATGCCTTTGTACCACAAAGAATAAGCATCCCATTTCTAATTATGTTTCATTACACCTCACATCTTCATCTTTTCATGCAACATCTTCATCTTTTCATGCATTTGTTGTTTCATTGTCTTCTATTTCCATTCCCAAAACTTACAAGCAGACTATGTCATCTTCTGGTTTGAATAGTGCAATGGATGAGGAGATGTATGATGGGAGTGATCATGCTGGGATTGTAGACTTGAAGGCCTACCTTAGTCGTCAATTTCATACTAAGGATTTGGGTCTTCTTCGATATTTTCTTGTAGTCGAGGTTGCTCGATCTAAGAAGGGTGTGTATCTGTCACAGTGCAAGTATGTTCTAGACTTACTCTCCGAGACTGGGATGTTGGAGTGTCGGCCAGTTGAGACTCTTATGGATTATCATGATAAGCTTGATGCCGATAGGGGAGAGTTATTTGAGGATGTTGGATATTATAGACGTTTGGTTGGCGAACTTTTATATCTTACTGTTACACGACCAGACATCACCTATGCAGTAGGAGTAGTTAGTCAGTTTATGCATGCCCCTCAGCAACTACATTGAGAGGCTATCTCTTGCATTTTTCGATACTTGAAGGGTACATCTAGAAATGATTTGTTGTACAAAACTTTCCAGTTGCTTACGGGGACGGGATTCAGTGAAGTTGATTGGGCAGACAGTCGTAGTGATATGAGGTATACTTTTGGCTATTGTCTATTTTTGTGGGTGACAATCCTGTCACGTAGCATAGTAAGAAGAAGAATGTTGTAGCTCGTTCTTGTGCAGAGGTCGAGTACCGTGCGATGACTCATACAGTTTCTGAGATGATGTGGGTATAGTCTCTTCTTCATGAAATAGAAATTATGATTCATATTCCGATGGAGATGTATTTTGACAATTAGTCGGCAATGTTTATCGCAAGTAATCCGGTATTTCATGAGCGTACTAAGCATATCGAGGTAGATTGTCATTTTGTTCGTGATTTGTTGCTGAAGAAACAGATTGTTACTCCTTATGTTCGGTCGGAGGTTCAATTAGGTGATATCCTCACCAAACCACTTGCTCGTGGTCAATTTTCTGATTTATGTAGCAAGATGGACATAGTTGATCTATATGCTCTAGTTTGAGGGAGGGTGTTAGAGTTATTTTGTTACTTATCTTAGGAGGGTATAATAGTAGTTGTAGGTGTATTGCATAGACATGAGATACAATCTAGGATTTTATTCCTTGAAATCTCCTTTCTCATATTGTCTTTTTTCCTACTTTTCTTCTTCTCTCCTCTCCATCTCTATCTCCAAGCTTCACTAACATATAATATGTTAGATTATGTTTAAACGTATCAAATATTTTGTAGCCTTTTAAAATACTTTCTATAATTTTTGGCTTTCCGAAACGAAGAATCCGACACCCACCAAAGCATCCGAAATGTCGATACTGATACTCATAGGAAGGGTCCGAAATGGTTCGGATACCGATATTACGAACCTTGAGTTTGACATGATTCGGTGTGAAAATATCAAGGGGATTTACTAAAGAACATTATTATGTTTCAATAATACTTCTCTCTGGTTGCAAATAGTTCTTGCAAATTTTCATAGGTAGTTGTGGAAAGGCCTTAATCGTTTCAGTAGGAATGTATATGCACCTCTCTAGTGCAATTAGAGAAATTATAGTTATCTTACGTTATAGTTAATCTAGGAGGTTAAGAAGATGAAAGCATTACGCGTCCTTGGTATTTTCAGAGAGCAAGGGAGTGGGCGCTTTTATGAGTTATAATTATCTAAATCCTACATTGACTAACTTGTCGGATGATATTGAGTTTAACTCACTTTAGATATTTGGTGTACTTGGAAGTTATTACATCCATTTCACGTTCTTCTTTATGCATCATTCTCTGAAGTAGTGTATATTCTTATAACACAATGGACTTTACAAACAGACAGTCATAGACAAAGGATAATAGATTGGATTGACACTACGGGAGGTCTATGTGCTGCATTTGATTTCACTACAAAGGGTATTCTTCAGGTATCACGATAAAGCTTAATATATTATTATTATTATTTTATTTTTTTCAAAGCTTTATATATATATATATATATATACTCTTACTTTAGTTGCTGGCCTTATTGATAGCTTTATATTGGTTATCTAACAAAGATTTTTCAATTCAGAAAGCAGTAAAGGGAGAGTTGTGGCGTCTGCGTGATGCTCAAGGAAAACTACCTGGTGTAATAGGTTGGTGGCCTTCTAGAGCAGTCACATTCATTGAGAATCATGACACGGGGTCTACTCAGGTAATTTTTTTTTTTTTTTTTTTACATGTTAGAAAAAACTAAAAAGTTGATAGCCTAGCACGTCCTCTTGAAGTTGTTAACTGTGCAGAAAGATGATAGATATAATTGTCCCTCTATGGTCTGAAATTTGCTCATATGTTATGTTTGCCTACTTCACAGGGTCATTGGCCTTTCCCACTGGATCATATTATGGAGGTATGTTAGATAAATACACCATGATAACTTAAAGACCAAAAAGTTTTTTTAATTTATAATCTTGTAGTAATAGGTCTGTACTTCTTTGTACAACTCTTCAGAGCTTCTCTCGTCGTAACAAAGACTATTATACATCTGAAGCCACTGTCTGTTGTTGACTCAAAAGTGCCCAAGTTGCATTTTACATACTAAGCTAACTTAATAGCATAAGTTTAGTGTTAATAAAAATGAGCATGCAAGTGCATGTAGCTAAATTAATGAAATTATGCCACATTAATGTTGAATGATACTGATACCACTCTTCTGTTTTTTTCTTTTCTTTCAATATGCCTGTTTTTCTGTTCCATTTTTAGTCCCTCTTTATGGACCAAGAAAAGAACTTTTACATCTTATGGCTCATTATATTGGTTATGTTTTCTTTCCTTCTGAGGGTCAACAGTCTTTGTTTTTGCATTTACTTGGTGATAGGAGTTTCATGATGTTGTAATGTAAATGGAAGAATACACATATCAGAAAATAGAAGAACCCTACAGTTGCGAGTTAATATTTATCACATTCTTTTATGTAAAATTTAGAGACCCAATATCATATTTGTTGAAGAGTCTGTCTATTTTCCTCCTTTTGCAATTTGTTTTATTAGCCTTTTGGTTACTCCCACATTGGATACCACCAAATTGGTATTTATCCTTTCCTATATATACGAACTTACTCCATCTAATGAAATTAATATAATAAGTTCAGTTATTTCCAAAATCAACATGTTTCAAACCCATAGGTTCTTCCCAAACCCTAGCTTCCTACTTCCCATATTACCCCCTCTCAAAATCTTAGCCATTACCAGTGTAGAGATAGTGTGTGGGTAGTCTATGCTTAGTTCCGTATTGCTTATAAATGAAAGTGAGAGGCTCACCCTCTCTTATATATATATATATATATATATATATATATATATATATATATATATATATACTTAAAGCAATCAATAAAAGATCATGCCATTATTCCCAATGTAGTCTTTATTTTTACACATGGGTCATCCTAACACTTGGTTCTTTATCCTCACCATCTTAGCCATCCATTCTTTTTCCCTCACAAAACCCAAAAGAAAAACCTATCCTCCACCATCTTCTTCTTCACCAAATTCTAGCCCTAGCCTCCATCTGGATCATTTCCTCCACCAAACTGTAACCCTTGTCTCCATCTTATTTAGGGAATCTTAGATCTAAACCCATCTTCTTCCTCTAATTATTTTCTCCACATAAAATCCTATACTAACCCAAAATAAATAAATAAATTATCTTCTTCCATTCCTCTTTGTCTTCTTCTTCTTCTTCTTCTTCTTCTTCTTCTTCCCTCTTGTCCCACTCCAGCTAGGTGTAGCACTAGACTAGACTTTCACTGACCTCCTATCAGTTCTTGTCTCCGGTTAGGCATCCGATACCAGTCACGACCTCCTATTGAAGTATTCTCTTGTGAAAATCTATTACTGGCCATCGTCGTAGTTGAATCTCATATCTACAACCACATCTCAATTGGCTAGTGCTCCAGCAACATCTACGACTCCGATGGGCCTAATGTCGACTTCGCAACTCCATCGATCCCGATGAGCCTGTTTACTAATGAACAGAAGATCTCCTATATCAATCCTCCCCAACATGTTGTAGTAACATGTTCCTTGGATAAAATCTACGTCTCAACAGATCCTTCCCTCGATGACCATTACCGTGGCTCCAATGACCTATTCCACACCACCACGGCCTTCATCTTCTACAATCCAACGGTCTTCGTATTCCACATTCGAACTCGCCGGAGAATACAACTCTTCTCCTATATCAATCCTCCCCAACATGATTTTTTTATTTCTATTATTATTCTTTTTGTTTTGTTGTTTCTTTTATTGTGATGTAAAAAGAGAAGGAAAGGCACCATTGTAAAGTAAAATTGGAAAGGGGAAAAGAAAACAATCTAGAGCCTCAGCTCCCTAACCCTTGACCATCGGAACTTCACCCCTTTGGACTCCCTGGCCCATTCAATGTCGACCGGGATCGTCGTATAACTTTGTGTTTCCCTAGTTTCCATAAAATTGTCGTGAATCTTGCATGTTGGTATCCTTTTGCGTTAATGCCTCGTTGTTTCCAAGTTGCGACATGTCCAACTTGAAGGGAAGAGTCAGAACTCTGCCATCTTTCTCGCCATCGTTATGGTTCGCATCTATGACTCGATTTTCTTTACTTTCAGTTGAGTGTACTCATGCGCTGAGAATTCACTAAGTGGAGCACCCACGAGTGCTGACAACTCTCTTAGTCGAGTACTCATGCGCCGACAACTCTTTTAGTCAAGCACCCACATGCACCGATAACTCAGTCAAACACCCACGTGTGCTGACAACTCTACTCTCTCAATCGAGCATTCTCATGTGCCAACAACTCTCTCGGTTGAGTGCCCTTGTACGTTGACAACTCACTCGAGCACCTTTATGCGCCGAAAACTCTCTCAGTTGAGTGCCTATGTGCGCCGCGACAACTCACTCAGACGAACACCCATGTTTGCTGACAACTAGCTCAGTCGAGCAGTCGACGCGCACATACATTTACTATTGTCTCTTTTGGGTCGTGTGTCGACCTAAGGTGTTGGACTTTGTTGATGCACTTATGATGTTTATTATTTCTAGTTTGTTTTCTTTCTACTTTTGTAACAAGGACATGTTTCACATGTTTCAGCTTGAAGAATATTAGAGATAGTGTGCATGTCTGTTTTAGTATATTGGTGGGCTCTCTCCTTTATATATCATCTGATAATTCCCTATCTAATGTTTATTCTTACAACCTGAACAACAGAGCTGCTGCTACTTCTCCATCTTCTTCCCATAGCCACAACGTTAACCTTATCCTTCTTCGCCTATCCTACAATTCCATTTCTCAGATCCAATAGGAACCCTAACTAGACCCTAATCTAGTTATCACCATCCTAAATAGAAACTCTAACCCGAATCCCAAAATCCTAAGCCCTAGTCACAATCAGCTTCCAGAATCCCTAAAACCTAACTCTATATCTTAGCTCTACCAAATAAATTTGTAACCCTCAAACCTAACCCTATACCTTATTTCTACCAAATAATTTTCTGACCCTAAATCCTAATCCCAGGCTATTTTACCTTCCGCCAAAATAAATTTCTACCAGATAAATCCCTATCCATCTTTCCAAACCTAAGCTGTTATCTTCTTCCCCTTTTCTAAAACCCTAACCTTATCTCCTTTCACTTCCTAACCCTAACCCTATCTTCTTCCTATCTTAAAATCCTAACCTTAACCCCAACTTCCACTACCTCTTGGGTCGTTCGTCGACCTTTGCTACTAATGTATACTGATGTTGCTGTTTCGACTCATGATTGTGGGTCTACTGATGCTGTTGCTTATACTCATGATGTTGACCCTACTAATGCCAATTGTCTTTTTAGCTGTACTATTGATTCATTTTTCTAATCTATGTAACAAGTTGGACATGGTTAACATGCTCCAACTTGATATCTTGAGGGACGTGTTAAGAGTTAGTTTACATACTTTAGTCTGCATTGGTAGGATTGTACAGGGAAGGTTCTCCTGTAAATATGTACATGAAGCACAATGAAGTATCCCAATGTAGTTTCTTACACCATGCTCGAGTTGATATTATAACTCATTAGTCATAGTGCCTCTTCATTTATCCCTTTGTATTTGGGTCTATATTTTGAGAGTTGTCATGTCAGACATCATGTGTTCGTGTGAAAGTACGACACATATGTCCGTGTCTACTAATCATAGTTGTTGCATGCTCGTTTTTATCGTTGTAGTTGTCATTTTGTTATTGGTTGTTAGAAAAACATTCCAAAGCACTTTCTAGCAAATGTTACTATACTTCTCATATACAGGGATATGCTTACATACTCACCCACCCCGGGACACCTACAGTATTCTACGATCATTTCTATGATTTGGGTGACTCCATCCATGACCAAATTGTGAAATTGGTAACAGCATAATTATACCCATGTAAATTTCACTTTATTTTACCTGAATTTCCGCTCTTAAGTTATCGAGTTGTGTGCACAGATGGATGTTCGGAGACATAATGGTATCCACAGCCGTTCTACTGTTAGAATTTTGGCGGCCCAACCAAACCTTTATGCTGCTGACATTGGGGAGAAAGTGCGCATGAAAATTGGAGATGGTTCTTGGTGTCCAAACGAGGAAGGATGGGCATTGGCTACCTGCGGTGATAACTATGCAGTCTGGCAAAAGTAAATGTGACATCTGTAAGGTACTTCCAATTCTGCTTCTCTGAGGAAGTTTTGTAAATGGAAGTATGTATTGCTCGAGACAATTTGTTTTATTTGTACCAACTTAAGCACATTTAGCGTGAATATCTCGCATAATAATTGAACTTCAGTATACATTTCTAACTTTCTCAGGGTTCACTTGCACACGTGTACATTTTGACTTTACATATTGAACGAAGAAAGAGGTTTGTAAATTGGCACCACATTGTTTTTTGCCCCATTGTCGAATCACTACAAGTAGTGTAGTTCCACACCACCCAGAACCAAGATGAGTCTTACACCAACTTCTTAAAGAGTCTAATTTACTGAACATATTGGCATCGCTCAGAAAATTTGGACTGAATTTTGTTGGTTTACTGTAAGAAGTTCTCGTGTTTAAGCTCGGGTGCTTTCTAGGTAATATTTATAAACATTTTTTTGGCATTAGTACTTGGTTCTTTTCTAATGGGATGGAGCTGTTTCTTCAAACTCGTACATAAACTCGTCTCTTTGCACTCTATTTTGTTTCTCACAGCATCATGTTCTATAATTCAGCTTCATTTTTTATTTTGTATAGTTAACACTACACATGATCTGAAGGTGGATTTATAACCGAAAGTGTGATTATGATTTTTGAAATCAAAATCATAACGAGTTCATGTAGAACATATTGATTACAATGATTATATAATTGAAGTTAAATCCAAATTCTTCTTTGAAATTGCCATTTAGGAGAACTATTATTTTTCTTGTTTACATTCGGATAAAAGTGAAAAAGAACTAAAAAGTAACTTATATTAGGACTGTTTTTCAAAGCAGCATGTCAAACCAGTCACCCATCCACAAAACTGTAGAACTAGGTTTTCTGACTTCTTATTTATTTATTGAAGTATAGTTTTTTTTTTATTTTATTTTTTATTTTTTTTATTTTTTATTTTTTTTATGGTGTTACCAAATAGCTTTAGGACTGCTTTTCAACGAAAGAAAAAGGAAAAGAAGCGAAAAAAAAAAAAAATATTCTAAAACCAAACATCCAAAGAAACCAGCCCTAATTTTTTACTTCTTTAGCTAAGTCCTAATTGAATTTGGGTCAGAAGTATAAAACACTCAAGGTCGTGGTTGATACTTCTATTGTACATTAAATTTTAGGCTATTCAACTAAATATTCTTAACTATGCTAGTTTTTCAACTTGATATTTTATACTTTTATATTATAACATTAAATATCTCAACTATAATTAGACAACTTGATACCCTAGCATAATTGACGAAAAATATAAAATAACAGAAATATCCTCTACTTAATGCCTTATTATTATTATTATTGCTGCTTTTTTCTTTCCTTGAGTTTAGCTCCCTATGGAGCACCACTCTCTCCCCCATCCTCTTTCTCTCTCCCTCTCTCTATGTACTCTCTGTTTCTCTATGCACACATTCTCTTCCCTAACGCTCTCCCTAAGCCCTATACCCCAACCCCATTCCTACTCTCTCAGCTTTTCTTTCTTCTCTCGCTCTCTCACTAGTTCTTCTTCGAGTATCCAATCGAGTCCCCATTCCCCCCACCCCCAAGGAGAACTACAACCATCCCAAGCCGTCATGTAGCTTTATCATTGTGCCGATCGAGAAGTATCAACTCCACTTGAATTCCCATCGATTTTTGCCCCTATATGCGAGCGTCCTCGTAGCGAGCTCCTCAGTTGGATACCTTCAGGAGCTCCGCCATCGAGCTCCAGCATCAATGATCTCTTTGCCTTTCCTCCTTTCCTGTCCTGAGCGCGGTCGATGAGGATTGTTGAGGGTAGAGGCATAGGGAGCTCGCCCTCTAGAGCTAGGGGACTATGAAGAACGGGTTAGTCGAGGGCAAAGGTATGGGGATCTTGTCGGTTGGAGGTAGGGTTTCAAGGGTAGAGGCATGGGACTGTCAAGGGTGGCAGAGTAGTAATAAGGGGGTGGGGGGGGTTGAAGAAATTAGTGTTAGGATAGTAAGGTAAAGAAGAGTAATGAAAGCGAGATTGAAGAAGAGTGATAGAGGGGAAGAAATTAGCATTAGGGCTTTGCTCGAATTTTGGGATGGTAGAGAGGAGGAGCTCCATTTCGTAGCTGTTAATGGAAGAAGAGATTAAGGGATAATTTTATCCAAAAAAAGTTATATTTTTTGTTCGACGAAAAATGTAACAACTACCTATCGTAGGGTACCAACTTGAAAATCTATAATACTTGAGGGTATTTAGTAATGAAATATAGAAGTATAGGGTATCAAGTTTAGAAACTGATATATTTAGTTAAAAATAAGCTTATATTTTATTTAATCCTATACATAATATTACTTTTAATGGCAACTATTACTCCTCTTCATGATATACGTATTTGTATGTGTACTGTTCATATATCATCTATTTTGTATTTCTGTATCAATACGATATCCTGCATGTGTTTCTTGTACCTATATTCATTAGTGGTATTGTGTATCTTGATTCGTATCTTATTATTCTATTTTGTCATGACCCGCACCCGAAAAATCGGGCATGAGTCGTGGGTACGTCCAGCCTATGCCGCAACATCGACGGTAGAACGCTGTCTAGGTCTACTATCTAGCTAATAATCTCACACAACAATATATAAGTACCTGTCAAGATCTTAACTCCAAACGGAGGAGCAATATGATAAAGATAATCACAAGTACTCAATCACGAATCTAAGCACGATAAGATAACAAAGAAGTCTAATAACTACAGAGTCTAAACAACAACTACTACTAAATACAACCACAATAATAATAATAATACAACAATATCCAGAATCAAATACAATACAAGTCTCAAACCAAAAGCCGGGGACAAATCTGGTACCAAAAGCTAATAAATACAACTGAGGTCCTAGTGATCCCGGCTACCAACCCGAAAATTACTCCTGAACTAGGGGGTCCCTGTCTGCACCATCGACAGGCTGAGATCCATAAAACGTCGGACACCAATCTTCCGGATCCTCTGAAAAATATATCCAGTCAGGATTGGAGCAAGTACACCTCTAACAGCAGTTCCAGTTAAATGATAAAAACTATAAAACAGTTGTAGCAAGTAGTACAAGGTGAAGGAAATGAAGTATGAACAAGAAATATATATATATATATATATATATATATATATATATATATATATATATATATATATATATATCAACTGGTGCATAAGGTAAAGATACATAAAAATCAGAAGCAAGATAGTAATGACTGCAGGATACAAGAAATCTAAACTAAGATCAAGTGTGTGCACAATCTCGTGAAATGAGTCCAGCAAGAATAAATATAATGAGTCCAGTCCAGAAAGTATAACTGAGACCAGTCAAGAAATACAAGAGAGTCCAGACTAGAAAGAATGAACTCGTGTCTCTGAAATACCTGTTTCGACATGTAAACGGCTAGGGGTAAGTACGGTTTACCGCACACTGGGTGTGCGGCTGCTATCATTCCAGGTTAGACAAAAGGGGGTGATTCCAGTGATTACAGTTGGGAATGTTTAATGTCTACTCGAGTATTTTTCCGTCCCGACTAGTACAAGTGAATCCAAGACCCGACACGCAAATCAAGTATGAGTCCAACCAAAAACATGAGTGATGCCTGTAGTGAGTCCTGATGTGATGCCAGTAGGTGATTCCAGAAATAGAGGCCAGAAACATAAAATATACGTGTCGCACGTAAATGAATCCAGGAATACTAGTCCGTGTCGTGCTAGAAAAATCAGATAATACTATACTAGAAGCTGAATCATAATAATTATTAGATAATAAAAACTATCAGAGAATGTACTCATCTGACGTCCTGAGCAACTGGTGATCCGAACTGGCGTCGCAAGGACCTATTACGAAAAGCAAGGTTAAACGGGGGTTTAAAGGGTTATACAGATATAAAATAACTAAAAACAAGCTTCTAGGGTTGTTCTAGGTCAAACGGGTCAAACGGGGACACGTACTTATCCTTAAGACACCCAAGCACGTCTACCTAGGTCCGTCTAACCTAGGACAATACACAAAATTGGGCCAATCTCGGATTTCACCCAAAATTGACACAAAACCCTATGCCAAAGTCTCCAAACACATCCAAACAAGCTCCAACTTTCTTCCATGGGTAGCCCTAAGGTCTAGGAAGGTTCTAAACTACTAATTATACTATATTATAGCAATCACTAAGAAAAAAGTTAGGGTTTACCTCTTGGGAGGCCAAAGTCTCCAAAAACTTAGAAATTACCACTCTTAAGCCTCCAAGCCAAGCCTCTACACCAAGTCTAGGCTCTACACACCTAGGTTAGGAGAAAATGAAAGGTTAGTATTTTCATTCATGATAGGAATAAACAAAAGAAGAGAGGAAAGGTGAAGAACTTACTTGAAATTGAAAGAAGAAAATGGAAGAAGTGAAGAAAGAAGTAAAGAAGAAAGAGAATGGAGGAAGAAAATGAAGAAAAAGAAATAAAATGGAGGGGGGAGAGGTCCGGCCATGTAGGAATTAGTAGGGTTAGGGTTTTGCACTTAGGTACAAATACCAAAATGCCCCTAAATTAAGTCATCCTAATTGGGGTTTGGGTTTGGGGTTCCAAATGCACTCTAATTAATTCCTAATCACTCCAACTAACTAATTAAAATATAAATAACTATTCTACACCAATAAATAAGTCTGACAAGGTTGTTAGTTGGGTCTAGCAAGGGTCCACTAGGGTCTGACATAGGTCCAGACTAGCCAAAATCCTAAAATAACTAATAAAAATAAATACAACCAACTAATTAAATATTAATACAAATATTTATGATCAATACATAATTTATCAAATTAAAATAAAAAAATATCCTGCCCTGAAAATGCGATAGTGACAAGCCTATCCTCCTTAGAAAATTTCGTCCTCGAAATTTAAAGTCGATCGTACTTCCTCTAGGTCAAACCCCCAACAATCACAGTCAAAAAATTCTACCTAAACAACATGCAAGATCATGGTCCTACTGGTTGTGTTATCACAGTCTTAATCAGGGTCACTATACTATCTACCACAGCATAAAAAAAGTCTAACAGGTACTAATGAAGCACACTATAAGAAATAGAAAAGGACAGGAAGAAGAACAAAAAGAGACAGACCTGCTAACCCGACACTTGTAGCATCGGCCTCCTCGACCGTCAACGCAAAAGCCTTGCCCTGCTGGGGTATCTCCCTCTGCTGGTGTGGGGCATGATGCTGTGCCACAGGTGGCCTAGCTCAAACTCTCCGATCCTGTGCTCTACCAAATGGAGGTGCAGTGGGGCAATCTCGCATCTGGTGAGCAGCGGATCCACAGAACAAACACACCTTTAGCCTCCTCCTACAAACATTCCAAGTGTGTCATACCTTCCTGCAGTAGGCACAAGTGGTCACTCTCTGATCCTGACCTTGCTGCCCCGACTGTTGCTCTGTCTTCTGCACATAGGGACGCTTAGCCGGTCCCGTACTACCACTCGCACTACCTGAATTATCCCTGCCTCTTTTGGACTTGAGCTCCAAGTCATCCTCTGCCCTCTGAGCGTCCCCTACGATCTGCTCAAAAGTTACCTCGCGGTCACTCCTAGTCAAAGACTTGACCGCCATGACCAAGCCCTTGCGAAACTTCCTCGCTTTTGCTGTCTCACTCAAGCCCTCCACGAATCTGCCCAGACGACATAACTCTGCTGCATACTCGTCCACCATCATGCTCCCCTGGACGAGTGCCTCAAACTGGCTCTCCAAGGCACTAAGCGCCACATCTGGGAAAAACTTCTCCTTAAAAAGTCTCTTGAAAGCCTCCCAAGTAAGCCCTGGTGCCACGATCCTCGTATCAGTGTGATACCACGTCAAAGCGAGGTCGAACATCTGACTGTCCGCTGCCTCTATCTGTATGCTATCCGAAATCTGTGCAAGCTTGAAGATCCTCTCAATCTGCTCTATCCAGTCATCCGCGTACAGGATCCCCTTTGTACCCCGGAACTCCTTGGACCGCATCCTCTGGAAGTTAATGATGATGGCCGGTCTCGGATATTGTGCCTGATCTGTCTGTGGCTGGATCTGAGCCACTCTGTCCACTGCCGTCATGGCCACCTGGTGGGCATTCTCAATGCCCAGCCTCATCACATCCACCTGGCGGTGCTGCGCGTCCATCATCTCCCTGAAGAATGCAAACAACTGTACGGCGTCTATTGGTGCAGGAGGTGGTGGAGGAGGTGGTGGAGGAGGTACCATCGGAACGACTAGGGTAGTCCTCAGATCGACATGTGGAGGAGGATCCTTGAGAGAAACAGATGCTCCCTCAACCGCATGAGTAGTGAGTGGAGTGGTAGCAGCTGCCTGAATACGAGCTGGACGAGAGGTAGCAGACCTCTCGGTGGTAACTGCTGGGACGATACGATGGGATCGTGTCTTCAGAGGCATCCTGAACACAAATCAAAAGAAGTCAATACGGCGTAAGATACGATACCATCAAAGGGTGACAGTAATGTTTCAAAAGAAAGCAATTTCAAAATAATTAGATTAAAATTGTTCCTAGTCGTGATTGAGTACACTCTCATCCTAGATCCTATATCCTAGAGCAAGCTCGCAGTAGTACAACTAAATCGTTGTACTACCATGGTATCGTACTAATTACGAAGCAAAAGACCTGCGTGGGCCGCCACCAAAAACTTGTCACGATCCGCACCCAAAAAATTGGGCATGAGTCGTGGGTACGTCCAGCCTACGCCGCAGCATCGACGGTAGAACACTGTCTAGGTCTACTATCTAGCTAACAATCTCACATAACAATATATAAGTACCTGTCAAGATCTCAACTCCAAACGGACGAGCAATATGATAAAGATAATCAGAAGTACTCAATTACGAATCTAAGCACGATAAGTTAACAAAGAAGTCTAACAACTACATAGTCTAAACAATAATTACTACTAAAGACAACCACCATAATAATAATAATAATACAATAATATCCA